>OMNV01009567.1:23018-34018 GCA_900303265.1 Brotula barbata
GCCTATCTGTGCTGAAAAGAAAACTCTGGAACGCAACTTTTTTTGTTGCTGTTTTATACTGGTACTCTCACATTATAACTGCTAGCAACCTTCAACACTAAGATAATTATTATTGTTTACAATGACAGTTAACTTGGCATCAGATGTTTTTGGTGTCATTCCAAGCGTGAGTCATCGCCACTGTAAAATACGAAAGTTTGATCCACTAGTGACTCGGATCCGTAATATATTTTTAAAGTATCCAGTATTGCTTATCAAATTGTGCAATCTAAGGATGGGAATGTGACATTTACATTTGTCTGACCTGAAGTGGGATAAGACGTATTCCAACTGAGAATTTAGAAAATGAATGACTACGGAGGTGAATATCAAAAGCAGAGAGGGGGAATCCCCCCCAGCAATTTGCACTCAGTTGCTCATCTTATCTTAGTTTAGCGTAATATTGGAAATCAGCTGTAACAGACAATGCACAGGTCCTCAGCCAGAAGGCAAAAAAGAGGTAAAATCACATCCCACCCAGAACCTTTAGTGTGAGAATTGTGTAGCTGAGTGGAGCAGAAACAAAAATGTCTTTTGAGCTTTTGAATATTCAACTCACCATGTAATATTTATAGACAACCTTGAAGCTTTTACTTCAGACTGTCTTATGAACATCATGCCTAGACATAATTCAGAACTCAAAATAACTCTTAAGTTTGTCAGAGGAATAACTGAGCAACCCTTTGAGTATTTGGTAGGAAAGTGTGATGCTGTGTTGTCATCCTATTTCCCAGAGAAAATGCAATATTAATGACAATGATGGGTTGTGTGCTGTTTCTGTGCCCCAGAGCCTTGATTTTTATTAGAATCCATCATACAGTGAGAAGCTCTAGTTGAGAAACCTGGTCCAACATAGCAGGATTCCTCCCTTTGTTACTATGACAACTTTTGTGTTAACCAATTATTCTCATTAACAGCTATGTTATGGTTTACATTGGTCTTGATATTGCAAGAGTCCTTAGAAGGTGATGAGTGTTAAAGATGGTTAAATATCAGCAGCTATTTTAGCCAACCATAGGCAAGCATCAACCATTCTAGGACTGACCTGCTTTTGCAGATTTTTTTCAATTTCATGTTTACATTTCACAATCTGGTAATGTCCATAGGCTGCTGGTCGAGGGCTTGATGGCAGGCCTTCCAGAGAAGCGGATGACCTACTTGTAAGGAACTGTTCTGTCTCTGAAGTCGCAGCAGTTGGCACATTACTAAGATGCCGTGCTATTTTTATCTTTAGTTGGAATTATCATAATTGAAAAATCATCAACACCGTGTACAGCATCTTTGTATTCGCCATTCTTCATGTTCAGGACTTTAGATGTTTATGTGACATACATAAAAATAATTAGCATGTTTCCTGCAAATGTGCCTAGTGTGTGCTTTAATTTGTGCCTGGGGCTAATGCATAGTTGTGCATTCATGTGTCACCATCAATGATGCCTTGCCTAGTAAAGCCAAGTATATAAGTTAGTATATGTTAATATTCTAGGCCTATAGTTAATATTGATCCAAATGTTGTGGAATTGCCAATTTATACTTGCTTTTAGGCTTTTGCGGAGGGACTGCACTGTAAAACAGAACATTGGTATAGTATTCAGCAGCACTTGATTTTGAGATGATGCAGACTTTATGTCCAATCCATTGGAATTGACTGTGTATCTTCATCCAAGTTGATCTTAGTTGCAGAAAAGAATGTCAATATGAGAATATGATCTGTATTCTCGAGGGGTTTCTTGTATTCTCTCACTTAAGCACTGCAAATCCTCCTGAGAGTGACCAGGATGGTGTTGGTTGTAATGATAAATTGTGTTGTCACATGACTGTTGAATGTTTTATGGTTCGTTTCTCCTCTGTCCCGAAGACATGTGCTCTTTTGGCTGAGCCATGAAGCACATTAAAGTACATTATGTCTTTTCAAACTAATGGTTTCACATCTGTTATTGAATGTGTCACCAGCCCTAGAACATCGCTGGTTGAAGTAGTGTAAATTTGAATAGGAAATGATTTTCAATTATTAATGAATGCTTCTGAGTTGTAGCTCAATAGACGCCAGGCTGTTCTCTTATGTTTTCAGTAATTCATGGTAAGAAAGACCACAGGGCTCAGTAATGTTGCTCTTTTCTGGCAAATTGTAAGCTATATTTCAGCTATATTTCTATATTTCATACCTTCGGTTCCCAATCTATATGCCTAGCATGTTTACTGTGTATTTTTTCATGGTATGAGCAAAGAGTTGTATGTTAGTGGAATAAACAGCATCACTGAACAGCAACGATTGATCCTGCATGTTAAGATACAGGCCTGTATGCATATGTGGCTGATTGGAGCAGGAAGCGAGACAGGGGTGCTGAAACGGGGAAAACAACAGATGGATAAAGGAAAGTCAAAAAAGAGATATGCAGTGCTTTCTCCTGCGCTAGTTCAGCTTGTTGGATCTATTCAAATCTGGGGTTCATTCATTTCCCATGGGCCATGTCCCTTTTGAAATTGTCTAAATGTGCAATGGGCATATTACAAGGAACAGCTACACTGTACATGTAGCAATGGTCACATTTATTCGAGATCTCGGTTACAACGAGCTAATATAACAAAGCACTGCCTCTCCCTACACTATATCACATTTCCCACTATTATGATTGGTGTCCAATATTTGTTCAAACAAACAAACTGCCACTGTTGATATTTTGCCATGAATTTCTGTGTTTAACTTTTCTCTGCACTCTCTCCTCACTGGACAAACGTCGACTTTATGGTTTTGTATTGATGAAGTCTTTGCGGATTTGACATTCCTATACTGAGGGATTTAATAGGGGAATTTATATCTATTGATGTGCAATATTGGGATGTACAAATAAACTTGACCTAACTTGATTTTTACCTCTATTGTGCATATATATTGACTACCTATAGACTGAAGTTATGCCACTGTTCCCTGCAGGGTGCAGGTTGAGTTCTATGTGAATGAAAATACCTTCAAGGAGAGGCTGAAGCTTTTCTTCATCAAAAACCAAAGGTCAAGTAAGTACAAAAAGTAAAGGAAACCTCCACTTAAATCTGTACTGTAGGAAATCACAAAGGGAGAATACATGTCCAATTTCTCTCTAAGTCGAGGCTTTCTATTATAACACGAGCTGCCTAATTGTGAAGTGCTTTATTTTTTCAGGTACACACTGGCCAAACAAGGACACAACGTTAGGGTTCATTTGTAGGGAGACAAAGCAGAGTCGGTGTGTTTTTCTCATTTGGAGATAAGAGCTACTGTACCACAACATCATTGCTTGGGAAGTCATTCATTTGCATCCATTTGTATACGCATTGTTCATCTGTGAGTGGCTGATAGCTACGTTCAATATGTGGTTAACATATCACAGGGCCTGACATGGCTTTTTATCATCTTCTTGTCCATGTCAATAAACCATCACCGGCTTGAAAAACCAATGAGTCCAATGAAAATGTCGCACCTGCCTGCAGGCGTCTGTCACACTATTCCATTGCAGCTCTTAATGTCACCATTTTTAGCACTGCTGCTGGATTTTGTCAAAAAGGTCATGTCACTCCAGATTAGGTAGAGACTGACGCTGATTGGAAATGGGTAATACAGTTAGCACCACCCGCTGGCTGCCCAGCATACCTGCAGCCAAGGTCCTGATCAAGCGTATTTGGTGGTGGTGGTGTTGTTGTTGTGTGGCCCTCCATTGTAGAATTAGTCCCTGCAAACTTTCTAAAGAGGGTGGAACTGGCTGCATCTGTCATCGTAAACAAAACTTCAGACAGTGGCCTTCAGCATTATTAAATAAGTTTTAAAGTCTGCACCGATGGGTTATTGAGCTATAAAAGAAACCTGCAAACAAAAGGTCAAACCAGTCAGCCAAGTTTTTTTGTTCCATAGGTCTGAGAATCCGCCTGTTCAACTTCTCATTGAAGATTCTCACCTGTGCCCTCTACATTGTGAGAGTCAGCCTGGATAATCCCAAGGAACTGAATGGCAGCACATAGTAAGAGTCACCCTCTGCTGTCTCACCTCTGCTTATTACATCGTGTGTTTGTTGTTGTGGTGAAATCGTAGCCTTTTGCTTTGCTTTGACCACCCTGATGCCTCATGTCTTTGGCAGAAGTAAGACAATTGATAATAGGATATAGATTAAATGAGTACTGTGTAATATTGTTTACAGGTTTTGGAAATGAATACTTACAGCACATCGATTCTCTGCTCTGTTGTGGTTTTTGCCAACACCTTTCGAGACATATTGGTTTTATTCTTTTTGGAAAGTTGCCAACTCTTGAAAAGTGTTTTCCACTCGGTTTATATCCATTCACAAACACATCCACACTATATTTTTTTATGTTATTTGTTTTCTCTAATAGTGCAGCATGTCGGAACAACAGCTCGACTAATACAACAGACCCAACAGAAATCAACTGGTATGCTACAGTCACAATTTAGATTTTTTTTTCATTTACAAATGTTCCAACTGCAATTATGTAAGATTCTGGATTTTCACAATATCTTTTTTACTTTTCTTTGCTCTTTGCCAGGGCGTTGATTTTCTGGGTTAATAGAAGGGTTCCTGTATGGGCGATACAGGTGAGAGAAATACCACTTTAACACTCCAGTGAAAGGGCCTATAAATCAAATTACAATGTCTGAACTGAATCTCAGCACAACGCTCAAGCACCACACGTTAGCACCCAATTGTAATAAAAGCATTTCGGTGCACAGTAGTTGATCAGTGAAGGTTCAGCAGCCACAATACATTAGATTTGCACAACCAACATTAATTCCGCTCTCTCTTCTGCTCCAGGTGACAGTGGCCTTAATCAGTTTCTTGGAGACCATGCTTATCACATATCTCAGCTACAAGGTAAGGAACAGGGCCACGGTACAATCCCTGCTGATGTGTTATAGCCGTCCAGCAGTGCTCTTTTGTTCTCTCATGGAGGCTGACAGCTTCCACCGTTCAGTGCCAAGAAGTCTATCAAAGACACCGAGCCAAATACACTTTTTCGCCACTGGTTTCAGTGTAGACACACAATCTTACATAAACAGGCACATTTGGCTGGAAGTGCAGTTTGTGATTAATCTCGGAGTCATTGCAAGGTGTTCTTCTCTTAGTTATTATGTATTTGGAGGTGGGCCAGAGCAAAAATTGCTGTGGATAGCTGTATATTCAGATGATGTTCGTAAAAATTCTCCTTCATGAAGTCACAGTTTGTTATACTTATGTTTAACATATAGTTCTTAGGCGTTTTGAAGATGAAATCTACACTGTCTAACTATGAGAGGTTACTAACAAACTGAGCTCATAACACATCTATCTAAAAACAAATGCACATGGTACATTAAAGTTTATGTTGTACTGGAATTTCTATACAGCATAAAGCTGTATCTCAATGTACAATATTTGTATTGTATCTTGATATTGAAACTATAACCAAGGACTTAATGAATTTGATGTTGATATCTTGTGAAGATGTTACATTGTTTAGTTTTCTTGTCACTATTTTTTCCATATACATTATTTGTGATTACACTCGGGTAAAACAACTCAAGTACAGCCTTCCTTCATATCATATTTTTCATTGATTGTGTTCTCTGCACAGCATAATGACAACAGAGCTAAATTCAATTGAATGTTGGACCTTTTAATTATTTTCCATTCATTTCCTTTACAGGGAAACATTTGGGAGCAGATGTTTCAGATATCCTTTATACTGGAGATGATCAATACAGTGCCATTCATAATCACAGTGAGTAATTAACTCAATTGTTTGAAACATCATTTAGGCTTTATGTCATCCTGGTATTGGTTTGTTGTTTCTGCTGCTTTGCTTCAGAAGAAATTGTCTATGGATTTTACATGCATTTAATTTATCTGTCTTTGCTTACCTTCAGATCTTTTGGCCTCCATGGAGAAACATATTTGTTCCTGTATTTCTCAACTGCTGGCTTGCCAAAGGAGCCCTGGAGAACATGATTGTGAGTATTGTGAGTGTCCTTTGTGACCATATACAGTGACTAGAATGGATGAAAGAGTGTGCATAGAAAAAATGACATCACTTAGTAAATTTATTATTGACAAGGGCGAGTTGATGAACCGTAGGTGTAAATTTACTGTGTACATAGGATTTGTGTCATGCAGCAGGGCTCGCTGTTAGAAAATTAAATTACAGTGTATGCTCTCACAGTGAGTCATATGAAACCACGAATGGACTTAATGCATGTTGCCAAGATGGTAGTTGGGCAGATGGATAAATTTGGGGCCAAGCAGATCAACACAGAGAGAACGAGATATCAGTTTTTACAGGCTGTAATGTGAGGCGGTGGCAGATAGAACAAGCTAATAAAGTGTGAAAGAGGATGAGTCTTGCTATTGTTTGACTCTATGTGCGTGATGTGTAAAAGTACTGAGGTAGCCTGTTGATATGGAATGTTACTTTTACTTTAATTAAGTAATTGATTGAAAGTTGTCAAGTTAGTTATTTATTTGAAAAAATCATCCTCGTTTAAAAGTTACTTACAATGTGAATTAGACCACTTCATTTCTGCCAGTGGGGATATTTGAAATCAATTATTCCACACTAGGTGTTCAGCGCAATAATTGAAAGGATTTATACAAGTGAAAGAGAAGCAAACGATCAATAGAGCCATCTGCCTCTCTTATTTACCTCTCTTCCTCTAGAATGATTTCCATCGTGCCATCCAGAGGACCCACTCTGCCATGTTCAACCAAGTGTTCATCCTCATCTGCACTTTACTGTGTCTGGTTTTCACTGGGTGAGTGAATTTGTTCTCCGTATGTTATCCACATGAATGTGCTCGTGTCCATGGTGCCTTTCTACTGTGTTCCCTGACCGCCACCGTTCAATGGCTCCTGTCTTCGCCTCCATAACTCGGGGTCTAATTAATTCTCCAACTTAATGAAACAGCACAAACGTATTAACATGGGTGTTGAGGTGGAACTGATCAATGATGCCACTTTAAATGATTGATCAGTAACCAAACAATATTGATTTTTAGGTGCCCTTTGATCCCATGAAAAAAACTGGACTTTGATAGGTAGCTAAAGAATGAAGCAGGGTGTTCATCAGGTGTAACAACAGCAAATCATTGTATTAATCCTCTGTCTTTTTACAGAGCTTGTGGAATCCAGCATCTAGAGAGGGCAGGGAAGAACTTGTCCTTGTTTAATTCCTTCTATTTCTGTATTGTCACCTTCTCCACTGTGGGCTATGGAGATGTCACGCCACAGATCTGGCCTTCACAGTTGCTCGTGGTCATCCTAATCTGTGTCGCCCTGGTGGTACTCCCATTACAGGTACAGGCTCTACCAGCGAATCCTCAAGCGCAGCCTGAGACGCAATGACTGGGGGCGAACCAAAAATAATGTTGTTACAATGTCACTGGTGGTTTTGCTCTCTAGAAATTAGCATAACAAAGTACAGAAGGGTTGCATTTGCTTGTAGATTTGCCTAGGAAGAGTGCGGATGTTTGAGAATCAGTCCAAAATTTGTGATGATAAAATGTTGTCAGTCTTAGAATACAGTTACAAAATAATAGGCACAGTTAATGACAGGACATGTAGTAATCAATGACTTATGCCTGGCATTCATGTCTCATAATTTAAATGTTTTTATTTGTCTGAATTCTGATAAAATATGAAACACTGTTTTGAATTTTGTTCTACAATAGCCAGGAATTTATTGATTTAACATTAAATAGCATGATTTGTTGTAGCTATTGCAGGCTAGATAATTTAAAATCTAATAAGGTCTGTCCTATTCTGACATTTTTGACTGCAGAAGATGGGGCTTGATTAGAAATTGGACCTCATACTGGCTCATTTATTGATTGCTGTTGTTGTTGTGTTAGTTTGAAGAGCTTGCTTACTTGTGGATGGAGAGCCAGAAGTTGGGAGGCAACTACAGCCGCCACCGTGCACAGACAGAGAAGCATGTGGTGTTATGTGTCAGTTCACTGAAGATAGATCTGCTGATGGATTTCCTCAATGAGTTCTATGCTCACCCTAGACTACAGGTACAGCAAAGCTCCAAAACAGAATATCTGAGCTATTGAATTGTTTGTTGTTTTTCATCTTGAGCTTGGCTGCTGTACAAACAGCATACACAAGCTCAGTGAATAGTTTCTACCTTGTGACATGTAAAATAGTATTGTCTGAATTATTCCTGTTGGAAAATGCATGAAGTGGAGTTCTTAACTTGCTTGACTTTCTGTCATAGGACTACTACGTGGTGATCCTGTGTCCAACAGAAATAGACATCCAGGTTCGACGTATCCTTCAGATTCCCCTGTGGTCCCAGAGGGTCATCTATCTTCAAGGATCTGCCCTGAAAGACCAGGACCTGATGAGAGCCAAGTGAGTAGCAGCCTGTCATGCACAGTCACACACGTATTTATATGCGTATTCAGGCCCTTTCAAACGATTCCTGCAATACTACTGCAATCCGATGAGAAATAAAATGATAAAAGTTAAACCCACAAAATATCTGTGATGTCACAACAATAATACAAAGCTATGGTTCCAGAATTTATGGTAAGTACACTATTGATTTTTAAAAAATGAATACCGAGGAAATATTTTATAAATTATACAGAGCCATTATACCGTGTTTTTCAACTGTCATGGTGCCGCTATATTTTGTGGCAAAATGTGTCTATGACTGGCAGGTTAGGATGACTGAAGAATGCTCAGAGGATAAGTCTACATGGCTGACCTCCTTTTCATATGATTGTAATGGGATGTCACTGTATACTGACGACCTGTTTGATCAAAGGCTATATTTTGCTGCTTCTTCACTTTGATCCCCCTAGAGTGAGAAATGATGCGATGATGTTGAAGTAGTGCCTCAACACCTCAGTCAGTTCAATTCCACTATTCCCCGATGGTGCACAACGCAGGGCTTAATTACGTAATCATAATTTGAAAAGAGTCCTCCAAAATACACAAGGTAGTGGTGTACGCTAGTTAAGAAATGTACATACCTGAATAAAAGGGTTGACTTTCATATAATCTAGGCGAGTGACAGACTTTGATTTGTGCTCAATTCAGTCGTAATAAGGTATATATGCACAAAATCGATTTATTGTCTTATTTGCGATACAATCAAAGCGCTAAACTGAATTTACGCGTTCTGACTAGCGCATGATAGTGTGAAATCAGTGTACTACATTTGTCCAGGTCCTGTCCCTTAGAGCCCAGTCTCAATGTGCTTTAGATTTACAGGTTTAATAGCTGCAACCACCTTGTTCGTGTTTTGCTGAAGACTTTTCTTGTAGTCATTTCAAATTGTTATTGTTGTTCACAAATATTCACAAAATATGAAAATTAATAATGAATTGAATGTCCTGTTTCCTATCACCAGCCAGTGACCCATGCCTTTCTCTTTCTCTCTCTCTTCTAATTTTTTAGGATGGATGACGCAGAGGCCTGCTTTATCCTCAGCAGTAGGAATGAGGTCGACCGAACTGCAGCAGTGAGTCCCATCCAAAAACATTTGTTGAAGCTATAAAACATGGCAATCATAATCGCTGCACGTTTCCAATATCAACCTCCTGGCTGTAAGATTTCTCCTAATAATTCCTGTGGAGCCGTTTCCTTTCACAGTCTGCTTCCTTTTCAAATTAGCCGAGAAAGAGGGAAGTATTCAGATAGTGTTGTGATTCCACTGGAAATGATATTTGAGCACAGGGAACAAATTGTGTCTCAGAGGCAAACTTTAAGGATCATAAAATTCAGATTTCATTCACAACTGGACGAGTGACTGTGTGAGGTAAAATGCAGAACTATCTTCTTCTCTCCCAGGATCACCAGACAATTTTGAGAGCTTGGGCTGCGAAGGACTTTGCTCCTAACTGCCCTCTCTATGTTCAAATCCTAAAACCAGAAAATAAATTCCATGTTAAGTTTGCTGGTAAGTTTGGTTGCACGATCCATTTTTCTTCCTTTCCTCCCACCTTTCCTGTTTTCTGTGAAAGTGCAACCTGACATACATAAACACTCCCATTTTGTATTTAACTGTACACTGATTTTTATCATGCATCACCCCAATGTGTTCATTTCTGTCAGATCATGTGGTATGTGAGGAGGAGTTCAAGTACGCTATGCTGGCGTTGAACTGTGTCTCTCCAGCCACATCTACGTTGGTGACACTCTTGGTTCACACCTCCAGAGGACAGTGAGTACACACTATTCATCGCATCCTGGTTCAAATAATTAATACAATTAATTGTTAAAATAATTAATAGAATTAATTATTTTAAGTGTTATTTATTTACAATAAATAGGAGGCCTTGTTTTGCCAATAGAATGTGTGCCAATATGTAGGTTTGTAATTGAGGTGCGAGGAATTTTGGCGATTTGAATTGATTATTCAAATTGAGTTCATTATTCATGCATTAATTCATATACGACTCCAATCTGAGACAAAGCAGTATTTGCCCTTTCTGAGAATATTAACGTGAATATAATGGTGTGTCAGCCGAGTCATCATATTTTTACGTACAGGTATGTTTTTTTGAGCATTGTAGACTTGTAACAATCACTGCGAATGGGTGATATCAGATAAGCATGTGCCTGTGTACATACATGTGTGCATGTTGGTAGGTAATAGGCATTTACTTATCTGGCTTATGCCTACAACTGCTAAAAATGTTGACAAATTAACAATAGTACATGAGGCAATCTTTTTGTTTTTCATTAATTCACTGAAATTTAATCCAACCAGTGAGATAATTTCTGTATTTAGCTGTTTAGAGTTGCAGCTGTGAAGGTAAGAAATAGTTTAATAACTAAATCTAATAACTAATTAACTAATAACTAAATAGTTTAATAACTAAATCAATCTTCTTAATTTTAGACAAGTACCCGTGAATGTTAATGTCCCTACAGTACATACAAGGACAGTTCTATCATCAAAATTTATAGCTGATATAGGAAAAAGCTGAC
>OMNV01009567.1:43072-53576 GCA_900303265.1 Brotula barbata
CCTCTACCCACCATCTCACTCTTTCTACCTACCTTTCACACTCTACCCACCATCTCACTCTCTCTACCTCCCTCCCTCTACCTACCCATCTCTGCCTCCAACAACTTACCTCTCCACCTCTACCTCCCTCTACCTACCCCTCTCTGTCTCAAAGGTCCAGACTGTTTCCTGAAAAATCAAGTTTGCATGCAGTTGTGACCATTTTACTCCACTCAGTAAGGTTTATCTGAGTCAATGAGTCAAACGTTGCAGTTGACTAGCTTGGTGTGTGATAAATAATTTCAAAACTCCAATCTGTGTCCCATCTCATCTTACATCATGCCTTCATCACTGACCTTCAGAAATCCACATTTTCTCATGAGCTCTCCATCCAACTCTTCCATCCGTCCATGTGCCCTAACATGTACATTACAGACACAAACAGCACCATGTGGACTTGCATAACTCTGCATGACTTGGAGATGCAGAGGCACCGAAATGTGACATATCTGCCCTTGATTTTACACTGCATTTGCCTGCATTCTTGTTTGTTTACCTTTTCTCTTTTTTTTCCCTCCAGCAGTTCTATCTCACGTCATAAAAAGAGCTGAGAAAATGTCCTCCTGCTAAATATTATATAACATGTCGACAAGCCACCAGCTTAAACTCTTGAACCATGAATAAGAGAGCATTTGAAAGCATCGCAAAGGGGACAATTTAATAATGTAGAAGTGATGCTGTGAAAGGCAGATTTTTTTTGAGTTCACCACCGCATGGCTTCTTTGTATTGCTCTAACCTTCAGACTGCAAATGCATTTGCCGCTTGCCTGATGTTCTTTTTTTTCTCCTTTCTTCTCTCCCCCGTTCCTCTCCTTCTCTCTCTGGCACTTCTGTCTTCCCGTTTTGGCTTGTAGAGGATGTTTCTAATCTCACTGCGAGCGATGTCATGAATCGAGTAAATCTAGGATATTTGCAAGGTAATTTGTGTGCTGTTTACAACTGTCATTTACAAGATGTGAGTGGTCGTCCGTTTGTAGCGAAAGGAGGAGCCCTTTTCTCTAGAATGGAAGAATACAGTTTAGTTAATTTATGCATAGTGCTGCTGTCTATGTAGGCATTTTGGGAAATAGTTTTTACTTAACAGTTTGCCTGTGGCTAGGTTATTGTAGGTATTGTACTTAGCAAAGTGGCTCTTTGAAGTTAACAGTGAATACCGTTGTTAGAGTTGCAGGACATTTCTGAACACCCATATACTGAGGGGACCAGGCTGCCAGGTTAGCTGGTTGATCATACTACTGCAACTATATTGCATGAGTGCGTGTGTGTTTTGTGTGCGTCACCCGCCAGAACGGGAGGTAGATCAGCAGCTTCTCGATCCGACTATGTCGTTCTACACTCTCTCTCGCTGGTCTTTTCTGCATTGTGTTCTCGTGAGGTGGAGTCCTAGATATGGATACAATACTGTGGTTACTGCAGGGCATCGACGTATGGCTGAAAGAGTGGAGCAGAAAGCATTATGTCTGTGTATGGAAGGTCAATTCACAGAAGAATTGTAGCATTTAAAGCTGCATTAAGCGATTGTGGGCCACTTAAACATACACACATACCTGTAAAGAATTTAGAGGGGGTGACTAATAGCAATAATGATAAACTAATAGAAATAATCTCCTGTTTGTCAAATGTATTTGGATTTTATCTCCGTTATTACAGCTTGTTTATGTAATTTTAATAATAAACAATTCACAAGAAAAATTGTCCCTCATGTCATAGCTATTAAAATATCATCTACTGATTGTCATCCAACCAATGAGCTCCAATTTTGTATTAGTTATTACTATGTTATTGTCGGAAACATGCAAAGGTTGGTGGTCAGACGGGGATAATAACTGTGCTATAACAACTATAATGATTACACAATTCTCCAGATAATTTAGCTAATTTAAGGATAAACAACAATTTAAGGTGAGGGCAACATTTTGTATCCAAAAGTATATTTTGACACGTATCTTCGTTTATGGTCATATTTGTTTTTGTTTTTTTGGCTAACTAGCTGTCCTAGTGACCTAAGCTGAAGACCTGTAAACCTGCACACATATTAGAGTGATCACACACCTGGATGAGGAGGAGTAATCCAACTGATAAGGGCTTCTACTCTGAAATCAGGGGGGAAAGTTTGTACATAACAGCCGTATCGCTTAATACAGATTTAACGGCATATCCCCAAGACGAAACTGTGTATCAGGAGTACATGTCACCGGCGTAAATCTCAAAAAGACAGTGACTTACCCGTCCTGATGCTGCAGTACGTTGACCGCTTCCCGTGTCACACTCCTACTGGATTCTGCTTCACTCGATCTGGTTTGAGCCGCACTGCGTATGGTCCCGTGGGACAGATGCTGGAGCATGTCCTTCCTGTCTGTGGGTGTTTCGGTTGTTCTTGGATGGGGTGTGGGGCTACGTGTTGTTCGTTAGCATGGCCACTGCTGCCTTACCAGTCCGTTAGTGCAGTGTGGAATGCGCAGGACTGCGATGGAGTTCGATATGTGGCATAGCCGGAGACATCGTCTGCATGTTGGCTCCGTTTTGAAGCTGCGCATGGGATGATTTGCAGTTGGCAGCATGGGCCTCCTCGTGTACCAGACGTGTCCTGTCAGTAACAGTTAGCCCTTCTCTCTCTTCCACCCCGCCCGGCTTTTTAAAGGGCCACAAGCAGGTGGGTTGTTACAGAGACACTGCCCCCCGAACATCACGCAACCAAGTAGGAGCTAACGCCAGATTGACACATAGAATACACGTACAGCAACACGCACACATGGGACACTTGCTTTTAGGAACTTTACAGTTTTTTTTATATTTAGTGATATTGTTACCTATAGACAGTAAATGGTGGGTATGATTTTGGTTAGTTTACTTGATTGCCAAATCATGTACAAATTCCCCGACAGGTATGTTGACCTGTTTGTTTGTTATTTAAATGCCTTTATACACGTATATATTGTTACAGCTGCCCTTTTTATTATCAATTAAATATCAATGACTTTACTCCGACTGAATGGGAAATCAACAGCGTCGTCACTGAATACGAACTGCCAAATTAGACCAAATTATTACATAGCGCGAAATGAATACACACAACGTTTTTACGGTCACGACCACTTGGCCGTACCTTTGACTTACTTTTGAAGTTCTAAGTGAAGGACTCCCATAATTCTGATGGTTAGCAGGATCATTTCCTGGCTGATGAAGTGTGTGACGCAGGCAGCTGCAGCAGAGCTATGAATGTCTCCTATGTCTCTCTCTCTGCAGATGAGATGAACGACCACCAGAACACACTGTCCTACGTCCTCATCAATCCTCCTCCTGACACCATGCTGGAGCTTAACGACATTGTGTAAGGGCCACCGTAAAGCGGGATACGTCTCCTTTTCATTATTTCTTGTAATTTATTTCCCAGTTAATCTGGCACTGTGTCAAGCAATCGCACTGGTACTGTATCATATTACTGAGAGAGAGAGAGAGAGAGAGAGAGGACACCCAGTCCCCATCGAGGTGGAAGAATGATAAACATAAACATACTGTCGTAATAGCAGAATATAGGAGGTGATGTTTGTTTGACCTCCTCACACACAGCTCCATGCTATCAGTTCCCAGTCCTGATCTGTCTCTCTGCAGGTACATCATCCGCTCTGACCCCCTGGCACACATGCCGGAAGACCAGAACGTGGGGCAGTGCCAAAGCACCAAGAATCAGCAAGACTTGGGCATGGAGACGAGAGACGAAACCCACCTCTGAATCCCCCTCAGTCCTCAGAACCCTCCTCACCCTGACACTTAACCTGTAAGCCCCGCCCAGGCCAACAGGACCGGTTCCTCACACAGCTGAATCCTCGTCATGGGCCAAGAACTACGTGTCCATACTGAATGTGCATTATGTGTCTCCGAAGCTAAAACCAGACCACACCTGTGTTTTACAAGACGCATCACGTTTCCTACTGAGCTGCTATAGAAGGATGCATGAATGAACATGAGTGCCTCGTCATCCAACGCCCCTCACACAGCTAACGTGTCCACCAACACAAACCACACACACACACACACACGCCAGAAAACCACTGCAGCAGCACTCCTCCTTCAGAAGACAAACAAACCAAAGGACCGAAGCCACGATTTCCCCCGAGAGCTTGTTGGACAGACAAAGGACGTCCCAGCGTGGACAGGATGTGAGGTGATTTCACTCAGCACACTGAGCTCGGGGCCGGAGTGCCCTCGAGCCTCAGCTACACCGACTCAGAAAATCCCGAGGGCGTCTGCATCCCGCTCACACTGGATCAACAACCACGTTTTGTAAAGGTTAATGGGTAAATGTTCTGATTTTCCAGCACTGACCCTCAACTTAAGGTTGGTGTGTACTTTACATTATTTATTACAGATGTCCGTCTGGTTTTTGTCTTTATAATCTCTTTAACCTACAGGATTTTCATTAATTTACGAGCACAAACTTTTTTATGAGCGTCTGTGAAGTTTAGGGGCATTTTGAAAGGCCGTAATAGATTTGTCTGCATTTTGTTATTGTTGAATAGTGCATATTTTAACTCATGAATAACTTATGACGTGCCACTGCCCTCTTGCTTTTGTAAATACTCCGTCATGATTAGTACAGTACGTGCCATCCAGCATCACTGCTGCGTTTTTATTTGACCGCGGTCAACCTGATTCAGTTAAAATCGATTTACGTCGAGTTGCAGTCAGAGGTAGCAAAATAGTTTTGCACAGATCGTGAGAGGCACATTAATGTCCGTCACTTCCTTCCTGTTGGAAAGTAGAGGACGCTGGGAGTTCAATTTGCTTCTCTCCAAAATATATAGGTCCTTACTTTTGTATAAAACTGTCTGTGACCATTATTTAATCCTAATTTGATGATACTTAATTTATTTATAACTTTGCTTTATCACTGTAAACTTAACATATTCATTGGTTGCCGTTTTTTTGTTTTGTTTACGCATTTATCGCGCGTGATAAAAAGAGGACTTGAACTACTTTTGCACTAAGCTCTGCGGAGGAGTCTGAGCATTAAAGCATGACCCTTTAATCTGAATACTATGGAGGACAACATTCAGCCATTCCTGTCAATCAACGCACTGAGTTGGGCCGTAAGGAGCGTCTTCACTTCTCATGTCTTATTTTGGCGTTTTACGTTAAGGAACTAGGAGCGTAGTTTAGGACGAGATCTGGCTTTGTCGTTTTGTTTTTGTTCGTTTGTTTTGTTTGACACTAGATGTACATGAAGGGTCCCATTAAACGGTACAGCTGATTCAGTTTACAACATGCAAGCCAGAGCCCCTCAGAAGATCCGTTTACAAGGCAGAGGAAGTGTGAGCGACCAGTACGGAGGATGCAAACGGCGTGCTGTCCAATTATCTGAACGTCTTCCTGGGTCCTCGTACCAAAAAAAAAAAAAATATAAAAATAAAAAAAAGAGTCTGCTGTTCACCTTAGATCTCCTACTGTCTATGAATAAAAACCACAAGGGGCATGTAAACTCAAAAAGCATGTTTTGATATACAGCTCATCCTTGCAAGTTGGAGCCATTATTTGATACTGTATATTTATATGAATGGACCATGCATGGCGTCTTGGTGTATCCAACTCAAGTTTACCTTCAATCAATCATGTTTTTAAGTCATTGTCCAAAAAAAAAAAAGGGTTGATCCATTTTGTACTATTTCTAAGAAGCAAGTGTACTTCTCTGTGTAAAATACGAAGAAATAAATGCTGCATGCAGCCAGATGTAACACGTGGAAACATCTGTTTATTCTACTCCAAAAGCATCAGATGACATAAACAATCACAGGCTCTCACTTCGTAACATTAAGTAGAACAGAACGATCTGAGAGACGAACCGCCGCCTCCGAGTGTCTTCTTTTGATTATAGAAAATGTCTAACAAAACGCATCTAATTAAAACCACTCAGTGACACATCAACCTACACGTGCCAGATTGTTTACGCGCAGTAATGCACGGTGAACGTTAAACACTCACTTCCTCTCGGGGTGCCGGAGCGAACCGCCCTGCTGCTTGTAGACATGGATCTGTCTCCATCTGTCTCTGGTCCAGCGTCCGTGGTTCTGGACGACCTCGTGCAGCAGGTCGTTGAAGCCCAGTGATTCAGCGTCACCACCAGAGGGAGCCCTGGTGGTCTTGTGTTTTT
Organism: Brotula barbata; assembly: GCA_900303265.1. Taxonomy (NCBI): domain Eukaryota; kingdom Metazoa; phylum Chordata; class Actinopteri; order Ophidiiformes; family Ophidiidae; genus Brotula; species Brotula barbata. The sequence continues at coordinate 49,260 of OMNV01009567.1, forward strand.
CCCCGATGAGTTTGGTCGCTGCCGGGTGGAGGTCTTGATTTTGGCTCGTGGTGGTTACATCACGGAGCTCATCGTGCGTCTGATCCTCACAGAGAATCGAAATGCTGCCAACGCTGTCATCGCACGACTCGGACTCATCAGGGTTGTCATCTGGATTTGAGCAAACGGCGTCCGCTTCTGTCAAAGTCTCTTGACAAACTGCCTCAGACGCGATCCGACCCAACTGAGAGTCCGTCGGTGAGGCGGGGGTCATTGGGTCTTGACTCGAGGCCGTTTGTAAACCTTCCATTTGTGTTTCCTCAGATGAAACTTCCTGCTCTGCTTTTCTTCCCACCACCTTTGCCTCACATCTGTCCCCGTCTGGAGGGTACGCCGTGAACCCAGCAGCGTCTTGGTCCCGAGCTTTACTTTTACACCTCGTGTCCCACTGGACCGCAGTGGGAGGCCAGGTGGAGATTCTTCCCATTTTACGCATCTGTGACCTTTGACTCGGACTATCAGTGGTCTGCTTGCTGGGGTCAGAGTTCATTTTGTACAGGAAGGCGCCGATACTCAAGTAAGGCACAGTCTCAGTGTTCACAGGAGCAGCAGGAACATTTTCATCAAAACTGTGCTGCGATCCATCTTCATTTTTTTCAGGCACATCAAACGTTTTTGTATCATCCGGTGAAACTTTTGTATGAGTTTGTAAAGCGAGTGAATCTTCCCCAGTCGCACCAAACGGAGACGTAAAGAGCATGATAGCACCGGCTGACTTCGCTCTAACTGCACCAACAGGTCTCCAAACCGTCTCCAAGTCCCAAGCGACGTCGTCAGTTTTGTCTCGGATCTCGGCGTGTCCTGGAGATCCTGTGCTCGTCGATCCGCTGTCTTCTTCTAACGTCCGCCTGACTTCCTTTGAAGACCCCGGTGTCACGGCTTTCCTGTTGTGATTCCGTCTGTGCAGCGCTGCCATGGAACACACCGCGACCAGCAGCACGCAGAGCACCACTGCCCGAGTTCAACATATTACACGGAGAAAGGCGCACTATTAATACTACACATCTGATCATGTGACACTTTCAACATTCAAACATGATGTCATTTAGGAGGAGAATAAACATGTACCGATCACGGCGATGAGCGCGGGGACGATGACGGTATCTTGTGCCGGTCGTGATGGAAGCGTTGATACTAAAGGGTAGAACAGTGATAAGCTACAGTTAAAGACCTCAGGGTGATTTAAAATAGTAGCCGTCATCTATTTATTATCATAATCAATAGTAATAAACAGTCACTGCAGTGGTTTCCGGGCTGGGTTTAACACTCCGTCTGGGTCGGGCAGATACTTTGGTTTCTGATGGGATTTGAAACGGAAATTTGTTCACACAGCTTGTTAAAAGTGACTAAAGACCAACATCATCACAAAAACGCACTTAAGAGTTTAAGTTCTTTCTTTTTGTCCTCCTGGTTCTGCGCTCTGGGTTTCTGGAACCTGATGACATTTTTACAGGACTGTTTTATTACTTTAGGATCGTTGGAATCCTTTTAGTTTTCTAATAGTCTTCTGCCCCACACTGCAATAAGCAAATAATGTTTTGATTGAGTATTTGTCCTCTTTTTTTTATTAGATCAATTAGGATGGGTTTGGTTTATGGCCGTTTTATGGATTTAATAGCTTAGACCTACATCCTGCACTAAATTTGTTTAGAATATGGAGGAAAAATAGAACCGCAAATAGATGAAAATGATTCTGTTGTCCTGAGTGAAACACCAAAGAGGGTTGTAAAAAGCGCCTCACAGATAAAATAAAAATAAAACTATTTCAAAAGTACTAAGATTCCAAATATCAAATCTAAAGGTGTCATGAAAAGTACACATACCGGTCATTCCGGTGCTTGGGGGAGTCACGGTGGACTCAGACTGGAGAGAAGTTTGTGTCCCTTTTGTTGCTTGCGACGGAGGTGTTGTCACACAGGTGGACACGTTCCACACGGGTACACCAGCCAGGGATGGAGGACTGCGACAGGTCACCTCCATGGCCCTGTCCAGCAGAGATCTGCTCCGATGAACTGGCAACAGAAATGACACAATTGTGAGTTTGTTTTCATTTGTGTGCGTTTACAAAGGATGATCGGTCACTGCTGTCTCACAAACCTCGGAGGAAATCAGCAAAGTCCTTCACTCCACAGGAACAGTCCCATGGGTTCCCATCCAGTCTTATCTTGGTGGACCCGAGAGACCTGAAGATCTGCGGTGCAAGTCGAGTCAGCCTGTTTCCGGAAAGGTCCAATTCAGTCAAGTTGGTCTGGAAGCTGCTGGGATCGATGGTTCTGATTCGGTTGTTTGCCAAATTGATCTTTGTGAGGCTGCTGAACCCGCTGAGCATGTCGCTGGTCAGAACTCTGATGTGGTTTTCCATCAGGCTGAGCTCAGCGAGCACGGCGGGCTGGCCAAACCACGTTGGGTTTATCTGTGTGAGCATGTTGGAGTTTAAATTGATTCTCTGCAGGTTCTGGAAAGGTGCAAAGGCCTGGCTGACGATTCCCGTAACACCGGCGCCGTCCATGGTGAGTCTGGTTACAGTGGACAGGTTGCCACTTTGTAACGCCGTGGAGTTGATCTGTCCAACGTTTTTCAGCACCAACACCAAGGACACATAACCAGGACCAAAAGCTGCAAGTACAGAGTGAAAACTAAGACATGTACAACCCCCCGTGTTATAAATTCATAAATAAAAACTGTACAGGTCTACATTATTATTGTTCTACTATTACTATTACTACTAACACCTGTAATAACAATAATAATAAAGGCAACGTATATTTCATGCTTACATTTACAACGTTTTTCATTTGTCCAGTCATGCCCAAATGCATGAAAGTTTTTTGTTACACTTTGCTGCCATCTAGTGGTCAAAACTCTCACTGTCTGAAATCTGAACTCCCATCAGAATGGAGGAAGCTTGAAAACCCAACACGGTAAAATATAAGCAAAGTAAAACAATCCACCCACACACACGTATATGAACAATGAATTTTCATTATTCCATATCATTCATAGATAATAAATAAATAAATAATAATAAAGTCATCCATTTGAAAATCTTTTCAAACTGTGACTTACATTCTGGAACCTCCTGACAAATCAATGTCTGTCCGTCCGCTGTACAGGGCCGAGCCAGGCTGAAGGGCAGACTGATCAGCAGCAAACAGACAACTGGCAGACCTGCAGAGATCAACACACATCAATCAGATCAACTTCAATCTCAACTTTCCACCGATTTCCACAGGAAGATGAAATAAAACCAAAATGCTCTCACCCTTCATGGTGGCTCTTCTGATTTCAAATAACTCCACAGCAGCTCTACCTGGAGTTTGTTTCTTTGTCGCAGCTGCTCGTTCAGGTGTTCACGAAGACTCTGTTGTCATGACAGATTGAAGTTTCTGGCAGCGACAGTTTGCAGCGCTTATGGGCGATGGTGCTGAGGCGTTAAACTTTGCTGTTCCAGTTGGTAGAGCGAGAGGCAGGGAGCACCACGGGAGGCCTAGCAACATGTCCTCCGTGTAAACTCTCCGGTGATAAACTGAATTTAGTGTGGATCTCCATGCAAACAGTGTCATTAACAAATGCAAATGGGGAAAAAAAATTCAATTAAAAGAACAAAGAGATGCAATGTCTTTGGTGAGTTTACGGATCAAAATCAGTCAAAGAAAAACAGTGGCACAAATGGACAAATCACAAGAGAATAAAAATGAAAATGTGATTTTATTCACTTGAACATTTATTTTGTTTCAGTGCTTCCATTGTAAAATAAATAGGATGGCGTGGTAACCAAAGATAAAATAAACGAGGATGTAAAGTACACTAGTAACAAAAATGGTGACTAATGCCGATACAATCTTTTAGTGAACATAAAAGACACACGCATACAATAAAATATATATATGACCTCCCACAAAAACACACCAATCAAAATGCAGCAAATGAGAAATCAAGTATTCAATTGTTTTTGGAGACAGCAGTAGGCTTTTCACCGAGGCCTCTCAGCTTCTATCAGTATTAAATCTTAGTGTTTGGAGTGCACAACAGCAGTTTAAGGGGAAGAAAAAAAAATCATCGCTTCTCATCGTATTTTTAGGCTAAGATTCCACTTTTCCTCCCTACAAACAATAATAAAGTGCTCGTGCAACACTTCTGCTTGTTCTTCAGGCCAACTAATGGTTACCAAAAAGCACTTTGATGTTGAAAGACAAAGAGAGAGACAATGTGGCAGTGTTAGTTTAACACCTCAGAGGAATGTTCTTTAATGATGGTACATAATTGAACCATCCCCCA
>OMNV01009568.1:0-12393 GCA_900303265.1 Brotula barbata
AGACACTGATTTGTGCAGAATTATAAATTCTATAATGTCACAGCCTGAAGCTTTTTATTTCATACACAGTAGGAATGCACAGGAAACACATTAAAACTGATTGTTCAGTACTTGGTCAAAACATCACATCATAAAAATGAACATACAGATTGTAAAATGTAGCCAGACCTGGATTTTAGGTAAAAGAAAGGTAAACTAATGAATAAACCAAGAACCCAAATATTTAAATGTAACTCAGTGCACACATTATTTGACTCAAGGAGCTACACGGACACTTCACTGATACCTTTGCTGCCAGTTAAGTTGGCATTAGGCGGTGGTGTGGCCACCTTGAGGGCCAGGCCGTAGGCGCCCTGGAAAGAGTTACTGTCTCTGATGAGGAAGGTTCCTGGTTCCTTGTCTTTCAGCACAGCTATTGCTACAACAGAAAAAAAACATGTTGGTTAGGATGCTGTAGTGTAAAAATAAGCAGTAGTGACAAAATATTGGTTCCTTGCCACATCTGGGAAGCTTTGTGAGGGAATCATCAATGATTTTAAGATAATGTGCGCTGTTTGGTAACTTATATTCTACATCGTCTCACGTTTAAACCTCACCTTGATCTCTGGAGATGCCTGGTTTGTACCAGTATTTGGAGCTGTCTTGGACAAATTTAGGATTCACTCTGATGTCTGTCTCTTCCCTACCCAACTGTGTGGACTCTAGTCTCTGTTGTCCGACAGAGGGCGAGAAGGTGACGTGGTGTGGGTTGGTAGGGGAAGAGGCTGAAGAGACCCGCAGAAGAGAGCTGTGTCCGTTCAGGGGTCCTGGTGTAGATGAAAGACGTTTTTTCTCGGGGAGCGGTGGCTGAATGGCAGGAATGGTGACTGCGGTGTATCCGGTGTACGGGACGTGGGGCACATTCAGTAACGGGTAGTAGTAGGAGGCTAAAGGGAAAGTTGGTGTATGATATCCATCTGGTACAGGTGATGGAGGTTTGGGGTCGGCTGAACCGTCTCCGTCTGGAGTCAACCTCTGTCCTGACGCGTCTGATCGCTGAGGAGAAGACCGAAGCTCTGGGGAGCCGATTGAAGAATTTGGCGAGGACCGAGTGGAGCTGAGGCTGGACGGAGGGATCTGAGATAAACCTGCACTGCTGTCACACTGGGAGTCAGCAGGAAGGGCGGAGCCGTTGAGATGCACTCGAACTGGGGTGACTGTTGGGATGGAAGTGGGACTGACGACACGAGTCTGGGTTGGAGTCTCTGGTTGGGTGGATCCCTCGGAATTCCCTGTAAACTTGGTGACTCCGTCTTTGCCGTCGGAGTTGGAACTCTGAGATGCTAGACTGGATGTGTCTGTGGAGTTTCCGGATATGTTGCAGCTTTGGCTGTGGTTTGTTGTTTCTGGTGGTATTTGTGTGCTGTTTGTATTGGATTGCTGTGGTACAGGAACTGAAACGTCTTGGTTTTGAGAAGTGCTATCAGCTTTCACACTGACAGAGAGACAGAGGAGACAAAAAAGGATTATAAACTGCACATGTAGAAAGATGTTTAATTCTGTTTCCGAGACAGCGTGAGACATTTTGTTTCTTTGAAAACAATATTTGACTCTTATCAGACTAAGTCTCTCACCTGTCCTCAGTGTGTGTAGGACTGCTGCTGCCGCCAATAATGGTGTAGTCGTGATCAGAGTCCAGTCCTGGGGTGCCGTTTGAATCTGACTTAACCTCCGAACACTGGGATATGTTGTCCTCCACATCTCCTTTGTCACTCCCCCCTAGGAGAGTATCCGGTGAAAAAGATCACATGATGACAAAGAAATGATGGAAACAGAAAGCAGCAGTACGAGTCACACTAAAGCAGACATACTAAATATGATTTTATTTTTCACCCTACGCACCTTTGGGATGTTCAGCGTGCTGCTGATCGCTGGTTGTCTCGGGCAGTCTGACTCTACCAGGAGAGGGGCTATTAGCAGGCAGAGGAGAGACCGATCCAGACTGGTAGCCTGAGGCGTAACCACGGCTCTCATGGCTCTCAGCAGGAGATGACTGATAGGGGGAGCAGGGGCAGGAGTGGCGGGGAGGCGGTGGGGTGTGGTATCCGCTGCTGGCACCATCCCTCACATCTATTAGAGAATGAGGGCTTGAGTAGCCCTGATGAGGTCCAAGGGCAAATCTGGAGTCTGGGTTCGAGCCCTGCTCCAAAGGAGAGTGGCAGACACGATGATACGCCGGCATTGTCGATTTGCACGGCCAGAGCTGCGCCTCTCTTGCCAGTTCCCAGGAATTTTCACTTTCCCACAGAGGTGGCCCCTCTCTTGTTCGCTGCATCCCTGCACCGAGGAACCAATGTGGGTTTTCCGACTGGTCCTGGTGGAACGGATGGAGAGCTCTGACGGAGGCCGCCTGGCGCTCTCGTCTGCTGCAGCAGTCCTGGCACGAACAACCAGAGGTCAATGTTGGCGGGCCAAAGAACATTTCCCTGTAAGGACCGGAGGGCAGTGACGGATGGGAGAGATGAGAAGCGGGGCCATGGCTGGAATAATGGAAGAGCTGACATTCTTCCCCAGGGCAGAGTCTGTTTGAGGCTGGGAGGGTGTGGCCACGTGGATGGCTGTGGTCAGGGGTGGAGTAAGGATAGCAGGGCCCGTGCAGACAGGGCAGGGGTGGGGGTTGGCGTTCCCATGGCAACTCCGGTAACGGGTGAGCACTATGGCGATGGCATAGTTCCATTCGAGTTGAATGAGGGGGAGGGGACACGGGTTTGGATGGTAGCGCCGGCAGGGTTTGACTCTTTGGATGTGTTTTCTTGCTGTTGCATCGTTCCAGACAGTGACTATTGGGAAGGCAGGGCTCTCTCTCTCTCTCTCTATCCCGCTCCCACACCGCCTCCCCGCACCGTGCACCTCCCTGACTAAAACGTGAGTGTTCTCGCCTCAAACCACCTGGACTCGTGGCGTCTCCGTCATCCAAAATGGCTGTCTCCCTGTCCTTTTCTTTCCCTCTTGTTTTCTCTCTCACCCCGTCCTCTCCTGTGGACGCAGAGACGTCTTCCAGGTGGGTGGACAGTCTGGACTCAGAGGTGACGGTGGAGGCCTGGGGCTGCACCGTAGGGCTGCTGGGGAGGCATCCGTTGGGCGATGCTGCTGAGGCGGTGGAACCCGGACCACGACGCTTCCTCACCTGCGCGTACAGACTTCCATCCAGAGGACCCCTCGTATGAGAGATGTCTGTTAAGAGACGAGAAGTGAGCGCGATGATGGACGATCAACCGATGGCGATGATGCTGCTGGATTTTCAAAACCCCATGAGTGTGAATGTGTGCGTCTTACTTTCCACGCTGTCCTCGTGGTGCAGGTTGAAGTTCTCGTAGGAATCCCATCTCACCACCGAGTCTGATGTATTGTAGTCCACTTTGATGGACGGGTCGTTCTTGTGGTACTCTTGTCCTTGAAGCAGACATTTTAATAGGAAACTCCCGATAAAAGCACCAGCGATACATCAAATTCCAAAGGATGCACTAACAGAACCATTATAATACGCACCTATCATTTTGTCGGGCCCGCTGGAGAAGATAAATTCGACTGTGGCATCGGGGGGGAATCTGTCATCTACAGAAAGACAATCATAGAGGGAGTCACTAAACTACGCCTTTATCTACACAGAGCGATGAAATATTCACAGGACGTCTGTGACGAGGGGAACGCCTTTGTTAAGTAAACAGAACATAAAACACAGATTCAGATGAAATCTACAGAACATTAAAGACGCGTATCATCTTAACCGGAGGGAGAAGAATAAACTAAACCGCAGCTTCCTGCGACTCTCCTTTGTTGGTGGTGATAACGTTGTGCAAAAGATTGCATCACACTGAGCCATATGGACCTATCTCTCTCTCTCTCTCTCTCTCTTTCATTTCACCTGACGCCGTCGTCTGTGATTAGTCTCCAAACACTCCTCTAATCTTTTTCTCGTGCTATTCTTTCATGGAATTTTAAAACGCGGTTCTGTTTGACATTCCATGTGACACGCTGAGTCTCTGTGCATCCACCTGTGCAGGCCTGATCCAGCTCAGTCTTGCCAAACCACAGCTGGGCTCCGTGAACTGTGCACGTGTGGAACTGGACTCGGAACAGAACCTCTCTCTCCGCTGCTCGAGTCCGCCGGTGGTAACATTTGACCTTCGGAGGCGGGAGAAACAGGCAAAGCGTGAGCGTTGTTTTTGCTTTGTTACGCTGTTTTGCTGCGTGTGCCTTCGGTGCACGGTGCTGCTATGGCAACTAAACCTTCACAGATAATTAAAGTAACATGTCTGTCTAATCATCTTAATGACACATGCACGACATTATGAGAATAAAAGGGAACAAGGATTGGTGACTGAAGTGGAATAATTATTGAAAGTCGCATTGTGAAAAGCGTTTCAAAGTTCTAATAGCTCATTAAGTCAGAAAGGAAGAAAATGTACTTTAAAAATAACACAAATACATTTACTAGCAGCAACTGGTTCATTGCAGTTATTAATGTATAAATGTGGATAATGTAGATCAAATAATAACATATTGTTCGCTTCCACATGTGGCGCGGTGCTTTACTCCTCACCATAATGTCCCCCTTCAGTAACAGTGCTGGCTTCATAGTCACACACAGCTTCCTTGCCCTGGAGCTTTGAGGGTCACTGGACACACACACACGCACACAGACACACACAGACGTATGAAACATACATAAAACCAGTCAAAACATGTCTGAGGTGGGTAAAACAACATTAACTCTAATGTAAGCACAGACCAGCCTACACCTAAACACAGACAGCGGTTTGTGTCAGGGGAAGGGAAAGTATCTCCCGGGGTAGGAGAGATGGACAACTATGAACTTACTAGACGCCCGACGTGTAGACCAGCTGTAGCGACTGATAGATCTTCAGGAAAGGATAGAAACCTGAAGAGGAAAGAAAGAGAGACCGGAAGATGAAAACGTCTGAAGACAGATTACGATCCGACGTTCATTTCCTCTGTCGGCGTGAATCGCCGTGACTGTACGTCAAGTTTGAGTAGAACTGACCTCCCCCTGTTTGGAAGTTGGGCAGAGAAGGAATGAGGATCTGGTGAAGGAACAGAGGGCTGCTGTTCATTTTAATGGAACCGGAGAGCAGACCACCAAAGTAGTAGATGTACCTGAGGAGAGGAGACGAGGAATAAAGGAAGTAGAATGACAATAATGGATTGTTCGTGTTTTGCGTAGGTATGTGTGTGTGTCTCACCTGTTCTGGGATGGCTGTAGAGAAGAGGAGACTTTGTCCTCACAAAACTTCCTCATGGCCAGAGTTGTGAGAGCCTGGTCCGCTCTGAGGACAGTCATAACACATGTAATAAACACTGTAATAAAAATGTCTTGATATGGTCTTGGGTGTCTTTAAAATGCATGAAACATAAATAAAATGCATGAAAGACAGCCATGATGAAAGTGAGGAACAGGAAATTAACAGTCATCAATGATGATGATGATGATGATGATGAGGATGATGATGATGATGATGATGAGGATGCGGATTACCCTGCTGATATCTTGCTGTAGTGCATGTAGGCTGCTACAATGACCCCCGTCTTCCCTTTGTGTCCCTGTCAGAGCAGAGATCAGAAAGTGTGTGTGTGTGTGTGAAATGGCTTTTCTCCATTATTTCAGCGAGGGAACCAGATGTGCACTCAGGCTGTATTTACCTTGCAGTGGAGGACCACCACATTTTGGGGGTCAGCGGTCAGCCAGGTCTCCATGGCCTTACAGACGGTGCAGATCCTGTCCAGGGGTGGGGCGTGAAGATCTGGCCAACCATAGTCCTGCACCTGGAGCACAGAGACCGCAGTGACGTCGTGATGGTTTTCTGCTTCTTGTTGAACATACTAAGTAGTTGATTCTCGTTATAAAAATTATACATGTTGTGTTTTGAGGGAGAATGTACCACAGTGAATTTATAGTCAGTATAATCTCTTTTTTTGTACCTTTGGGTTCAGTCGGTTGATGTCGTGTCTCTTCTCTGATAAATTCAGGAGCTGGAAGCAGCAGACATAAATTAGTTTGGTCATAAAGCAGCCATGTCTTATATTTCTTCCTGCATGTCTGCTGTTGTCGGGTTTTGTGACTAACCAGGAACTTGTCTTGGTGCTTGGATTTAAGCATGGAGGCCACTTCCTGCAGATTTCTGCGGTACCGCTGTTCCTCAAGGTCTGGCGTGAAGAAGACAGAGATGATCCTCTCGGTGATGTAGGTGAGGTCAAAGTCGTAGTGACGCTCCATCACTTGCTCCATCACTCGTTCCACACTTTTACTCCTGGACAGTGACAGAATCCATCGTTTCAACATTCACAGTTTGTACACTAACACGAGGTAGTCAGGCAGGTGAGGAACGTTCTTCATTGACGTGACGGGCCCAGTGTACCTCGGTAAGGAGCCTCTCTTCTTCTGTGATGTAGATTTTGTGGACCCGTGCTAAAAGAGCGACAGCGAAAACCAAACGAACCCAATTACAGCAAACGTTTTGCATTACTAAATGTAAAAATGCTTCAAATGTTAATATCAAATGTGTCCAAACTCACCAAGTCTGGAGCTGAGATACAGGTGGTGGTCACCTGGAAGGAAAAGTGAGCACCGAGTTAGCACACAAACACACACACAGGTGTACAGAAAGACACACACAGCCCCAGCCGAGCCACTTCTTTGTTCTTGGTCGTGGTGCAGCAGCTGATATGATGGGATTGAAGAGTGAAGAGGAGGAAGAGGAGCTCAACTCTCTCTCTCTCTCTCTCTCTTGTCATCTGCAGCAGCTGGTTTGCAGAAGATGCTGTCAGCACAGGTTTGGCCATTCCACATGATGGGCATACGACAGGCACACACACACACACTCAAACACACTCAAACGAATCAAAACACGTCTCGGGTGGGTAAGACAATAACAACAACAACAACAACAAACAACATCTGTGAAGACTAAAATGCTCACACTCGGCCTTGACTAGAGCTAGAATCAATTGTTCAGAATGCCTCCGTTGACGTTCTATTGATGGGAAACATGACGCGTGGTCATCAAATCAAATAAATTCAAACGGCCGACCGAGAAAAGACTTCAGTGTTCAGTTTTTGTGAGATGCTGCATTCCTGTTAATCTCATTTGATTAAAACTGAGACCAAGACTAAATCTGGATCAAATTAACACCACATGGAAACCTGCAGCGTTCATGTTCAAAACACTTAAGAGCAACATTCTTCAGGCGTCGTGTATTCGTGTTACTATGACTCCGTACTCCAGTCTGCAGATGGTTACGTCTGATCAAATTAGCCGTTCTTCTGACAGGTGTTTCTGGATGGACCAGCCCGTTGAAAAGGCACGCTTGAGATACTTGAGACGCTCTAAAAATGACTGATGGTGTTTATTTCTTGTAAAGGAGAAGGAGGAAATAGACAGATGATTACTGGTAGAGGAATGTACATGTGGCGTGCAGCGCCGGAAACTAAAAGCCCGAGGTAGTAAGTAAGAGACGAGCGGGCCGGGCTGGGCTGAACACGGAGAGGACGTGCATCTGTCCTCCGCTCAGGACTCCTCCCCCGTCAGATGCAGTGATTTATAAATATCATTGATATAATCTGACGGTTCCTCTCGTAAACTCTGACGGGTGACACGGCGTCACCTTTGCTCTTTCAGCCGCTCGGTGACAGAGACTGATAGATGGTCGAGCTGCCCTTCGAGGCTGAGGGCCGAGCGGCGCTGACAGGTGTCAAGCGGCAGGGTGACAAGTCAAATGCCTGACAACAACAATGACCTGCGAGGCGAACGGCCACCATCTTTTGAAGATTTACAACGAGAGTCAGAGCAGGATCAGCGCTGTAGGTAGAAATCCAGGTCCGACAGCCAGCGGAGGCCTCGCTGATGAGCCAACACGCGGCCTGCATTTCTTCAATATCCTCTTTTTTTAACGCGGATCAACTAAATAATGTACAAGGCATGAGAGTTTTTATTAGATTCGTGTAAAAAAAGTGAGATGGAACTACCTGAGACATACCTGATGAGGACAGAATGAGTGTAAAATGTTTGGTATACTTTGTAATTTGTACCAAAAAAAACACACTAACTGACTTTGACATCCTGCCTGAAGAGAATTCAACTTTTTTTGTTTTCGTTTGACTTTGTTTCAGTGATTTGCATCTCTAAGGTGAGACTTGGAGCGTTCCGTTTGAGTTGTGAAATCTGTGCTCGACAAAGCCCAAACGGGGCTTTTATAATACGTGGCACGCAAAGTGTGTGCAGAGGACGTTACAGAGGGGAAACAGACTGAGGCTGTCAGAGGGTTTAAGAGAGTGTGACAGGGAAAAAGAGAAAGGACGGAACCGGGCATGTGATCCAGGAAAGAATGAGTAAAAGGAGGAGAAAGACAAATATCCACTACATATCAAACATTTATGGCCGAAATGACAAGATTATGTCATGATGTGAATATTGTCATGTGGGTCCCATAACGGACAGCCAACACAATAACTCTCTGTTTGTTATTTTGCATGATTTCATTTCTGCCTTGCTAACTTTTTTTTTTTTTTGCCTGATTGGATCAATCTTTCTCACATTCCACCCCAGTTGCTGCGTATTCCAGAGAATCGATTGCAAAAGCTCAGAAATGCAAGAACTCAGACGGTGAGCTGCAGGGCAGACGAGAACTCATGTAAAAGAAATTTAATAATGGCGGTTAAGTGGATAAAGTAATTGGCTGCAGAAAGGAACGGGAGGAGACAGACACAGTTAGTGCACATACAAATGTACACACAAACATAAACACACAAACGGAGAAAAACACCGGGGTGAACCTCGCCGGAGGCAGAGAGGACTGATGTGCACCACGGAGGCACAGGAGGAAGAAACTACCACAGTCAACAGGAAGCAATTTCCAACAGGATGTCGTGCTGGACAACTTACACACATGCACATGTACACATGTAGATTATACACACGTCTGTTGGAGCCCAGCGAGACAGACAGTCTTCATTAGTGTGTATGGACTGTATAGTGAAGCCACTAGGAATGAGGCCATCTGGTTCAGTTTGCCTTGTTCATCAGCGAGCATTTACCGCCGTGCCGATGACAGCGGCCCGTCCCCCCTCGGGGAGCGCCGGGCTGACTGCCTGCCTGCCTGTGAGGGGCATTTAATGGCTCCCTTGTTCGTCAGGTAAGGTTTACTGATATTGTGTGCCTCTGCTGTAGTCTTGTCTTCAGGGAGGGGCCCGCAGAAACGCCGATCGTCCAGAAGAGACGCAAACACGGACGAGCAGACGACGAAGTGATCGTCCCGCAGCTCGTATCACCTCTCTCCTATTCCGAGGAGAGGTAATCCAACGCATATATCAACTGGAACAGCTGAGTCAGGGAGGACGGGGACAGATAAACGACAGGGGCAGCAGCACGCCATCGAGGAGGACTGACTTTCCTTTTGACAGTGGACTCAGAGCTGACGTCATGCTCCAGAGAGGGAGAAGTGAGTAAGTCTCCCCATTCAGAACTGGGAAAGCACAACATCCACAGCTAATTAAAGCAGCCAAAGTTCCATCACACCGGAGGAGACAAATGTCCACAGTCCCCCGAAAACTAAATGTTCCCAGGGATCGCTTACAATGGCTTTTATCACTCGCACAGCCTGTTAACCTGTCACCCGAGGCACTGGAGGCCAAATTTAGGAGCGGCACCATGGAAAGCTTCACATGAAATAATGGCATCCATCTCTCTCCTCACTCCCATTTTCTCTCAGCTTTGATCCCTCGTTTGACCATTTCCTACCGCCTGCATGCTGTCGCTGCTTTGGTCTGTCTTCTGAGCCCCCTCTCCCCCTCTCTGCTTACCTCACACACACATACACACATACAGAGTCTCTCAGGACTCAGCGCCTAGGGACAGGATGACCACAATCATCTGTACCATGAGATATAAGCATTTGCTCCTCCTGATCCAAACGACATAGATAAACATCGGGCACAGCAAATAACCGGCTGATGAAGGAGGAAAGAAGAGGAAGGACTCAGAGAGAGAGAGAGAGAGAGAGGGGGAAAGAGGGAAGAGAGAAGAGAAAGATGTCAACAGCTGAACATGCCTGCTGACCGACCGCTGACACAGAGCAGAGAGATTTAAAACGGCTATTTTGATAGAGTTCCTTATTTTAGAACACTCAGAGGCTCCTTTTGTCTATTTGTCCATCAATCATCTCATTAATCCACTCGCTCTCCCTGCAACAGCAATGACATTTTCAAGGAATCGTGGAACTTGGCTACTCAACGTGTGTGTGTGTGTGTGTGTGTGTGTGTGTGTGTGTGTAGCGTGACCACCGTCAACAAACGACTGATATAAAGCTTAGTTTGAGTCAGTTTCATTTCTCTGCTATCATCTATATCCTTGCACAATGGGACTATTTATAGATGAATTTCTCCTATAAAAAGCCTGATCGTGCAGACGGTGGTTCAGTTGACATTGATACAACCCTGCCAAAAACACACACACACACACCCACAGACACACACACACCCTATAATTTGTGGAATATTAAACAGAGCTTGTAATAGCAGTTATCGCTCGGCTTAGGCTCACAGGAAATGAAGACCGATGGGTAAATATAAACACAATGTAAGCTGTGCATGAATAAGTGTGTGTGTGTGTGTGTTTTCTTAGTTTATTAATGATGGCGCAAATAAAGCTTGTACGCAAACTTTGCGGATGATTTTTAATACAAAAGAAGAACGTGACGACCCCCACCTCACTCACACCAGCCAGATGTTCAACCCCTGCACCTCTGCAACATTTATCTCACAGGATTTTCTCCCCACAACATCCACTTCAGCTTCCGTCCTGCTGAGGTTTTTATTTCTATCGACTTAGCTGTTTCACCCTTCCAATTGATCTCCAATGACACTTCCGGCAACCGGAGGACAGCACGTCTAACGCTTCCCCATGGAGAGATACTACAACACCGAAGGCTGAAAAACATCAGGCTGGTTGCCATGTTACTCAAGACTCCTGAAGTGAGAGAAGCCACCGATACTCACAGCGTCTGCTTTGTGGTGACGCTGGGCCGCAATTCATATAAAGAAGTTATTGACAAAAAAAAAACTTCCACAGGGCCTCTGCTGCAGCTACATGGGTCCCAGCTATGAAACACTGAGAACAACATGTACGGGATTTATCTATAACATCAGCACTTATAGCATCACAATGGTTGTATCAATGAATAAATCAGCACGTCACATTAGTGGAACAGCTGCTGTAAGCGAACAGGCATTGTAACCATCTGTATTTCACTCTGAAACATTAGTATCCATCAGATGATGTTAGGACAGCTGACTGGCTCTGAAAGATGCTCCTTTGTCTCTGTCAGGCGCCCTTTGGTGGGAAACATCATCCACACACAACGTATACAGAAAACACAGACGGGACACAGGCAGACGGACGGATATAAATGCAAAGACATGTGCATACTGATATGTGCATCCCGATGCTACTGACTGATATACACAAATACACAAATACACACACACACACACACACACACACACACACACACACAGGCAGAAATCGCATCATTCACACATACATTGTGCACACAGCAGTGTGACTCAGTTTGGCTGCAAGTTTTACCCAATTCACAGCCATGTTCCACTCCAAAACACATCAATCCCACCCATAGTTAACAATCTCATTAAAAAGTAAAGTATACGGATGCAATTTGTTGTATTAAAAATTCAAATGGTTGTCTTTTTGTAGGTCGGAGGAGACTGTTATCATTCTGCATAAGACACCGACTGCAGCTTTAAGTGAATAATATATGTACAGTAATCACAAGATTCATTATGAGAGTAAACACTGGAACCCCACCAGATGCCACGCCGCCTTTTTATGTGCTAATAGAACAGATTCTTACGTGAAGTGCAGGAAAGTCAGCAGTGAGGCTTCGTTTTAAAAAGCCAAAGACTTCGAAAAGAAAGCACAGAGTGTTTTACCTCCCAACAAGCAGCTTCAGTCCCTCTGCCTCTGAGCCGTCTTGTCTGAGTGCCATACACTACCTCCCTCTCTCGCTCGCTCTGCTCACTCTCTGTCTCTCTCACCAACTCACTTTACCTCCCTCCCTCTCCCACAACATACACACATAAACACACACACACACGCTCTCTCCCTCTGTGCCTGCGGTGCACGCAACACAGCTTTTCCTCCAAGCCCTCCCCGCTCCGTCACTGTCATACACACACTGACAGCAGGCCGCGTCAACTATTTGAGCACTTTCACTTGTATTGGCACGTGTGCACATGCACACACTCGCATGCACGTTGATAGACGACGCGCAGACAGTGAGCGACCCTACAAAGTCACAGGGTGGTGATCTCCGGTGACCTCT
>OMNV01009568.1:18802-30198 GCA_900303265.1 Brotula barbata
ATGAGGATGATGATGGTGGTGCGACATGGAGAAAAGCAGAATGCCCACATTCAAAAGGAACAAGGTCCATTTACCATTCTTTAAATGTGTTGGAACAGGCATGTCACAACACACACACACACACACACACACACACACACACACACAGTGATGGAATACACAGTACAGTGACACGACCCCTTGGCACTAAATGCCTCTGTCTGCTTGAGTGTTTTCTCAGTGGCAGCTTGATGGTGATGACAGTGTAGAAACCAGGAGCCGTAACTTCTAGCTTTAGGTAACACACACACACACACACACACACACACACACACACACACATTCAGACACATGCACACACACACACCCGAGGAAGGGACAGGAGCAGGTGGCAAGCCAGGGGTGTACTCCAGTTCTGGCAGGGTATTTATAACAGCGTCTCTGCATGAGAAGGGGCTGTCACCTATAAACAGCCATGAAAATGCTGAGAATAGGTGTGGGAATAAACGGTGTGTGTGTGTGTGTGTATGTGTGTGTTTGTGGCTGCGTGTGAAAACTGAGAGAGAAACCGGCACCAGAAATAAGAGAACAAAGAGCTCCTGCTCGTATGACATATTTCATTCCTCCCCACTGCAGAGTCCACCCATTCAGGAGGGACTATGCTATCATAATTTGGCACAGTCCGGACCCACACACACACACACAGGCACACATACACATACGTAGGGCTTGGAGGGATTTGAAGCCACACGTGATGTGAGTAATGTTTTTGTTCGCTGTGCAGCAGCTCTGTAAACTGTACAAACATCGGGTCAACGCCGAGCTAAAGGAGAGCGCGCATGAAAGAAAGTCGCATTATTTCCCTCTCCGGGTCCTCGTTCCCTCAGTCTATAGTCATGAATCCATGATTTACTGCCATACGAGAGCGAGGCCACATTCTGGTGTAAAGCCCGGATCCTGAACCAACACACGTCTTTATTTTAGACTACATTAAGACCTCCAGAGTATTTACACACCGGCTCCTTAATCCATAAATGCTCCGTTCCTAAATCTAGCAGGCAGACAGGCAGACGGCAGGTCGAAACCGGACGGTAACGTACACCACTTCCTCTTGAACCTTGACCCCTAGGGACAAGATCAAGACGGATTAAGTTATGAGTCTGCTCTTCTCTGCAGTCTTCATGTAATGCTATGCGTTTATACGGAGCAGGGAGAGTAAAATAATCCCTGAATGAAGTCTGACGTGTTGACGCCGGCTCATATCCGTACACGTTGCCTGTTGTTTTTATCAAATGGATATAAATTGTGAATGATAATATATCGACGTGATAATCCTCACTTTTGCGATTGGTCCTCTTGGAGACCGCAGCATAATTCCATGCAAAATGCAACACTTGCGGTTTGTTTACCCAACCTGGGTTCCTGTAACACCTCTAACCTGTTACACCTGTGACACCTGCTGCACCCTGTTACACTACCGCCTGCATCAGCTTCCAAAGAATTTCACGTCAGACCCGATTAATGAGGAATCCTATTCACAGCTGGTGTGAAAACTTAATCAGTGAAGAGATTTTCACGACAAAAAGTCGGAGGAAATTTTCAGAATAGTCAAGCATGATCACCTTAAATATATTCTTATATCAACAAATATGTAAATAAATTCTTATATCAACAACTATGAAATGATGTCATCCTAAAGTGAGCGATAGGAAAACCTCCATCAGCAAACCAAAAGGTCAGCCGCCAGGAATCCAACAAAAGTCCGGCTCTGTTCGGGCCTCGTGAGCCTTTCTGCATTACTCAGCACGGACACCTCCGTAATGACCGGCCCGCTGCCCCGGCCCAGCTGCTGATCCGGGTCTAAAAGGGACCTGCGGAACACATGTTTATCTGCCGCCATGAAAGCATGTGCGGCACGCTGCGCGTTCTGTCTGTGCACTGACAAAAATACAGGCGGGAGGTAGATTTTGGTGAGGGACACTGAGCTGGGTTACAAGGTTGGTTTAATTTGGAAACATACCAAAACATGATACAGCAAAGTTCAGCTTCTCCTGCTAAGACTTTGGAACAACTGCACCGGGTAGAAGCATTCCAGGACATCCAAACATCCCCGAGCGGAGATGTTGTTAAAGTGACAGAGTGAAGTTTAATGCAGGACAGCTCACCGTTTACGGTCACAAGCAGCACTGTTACTCGCTTACCTCAGCCAGCTGGAGGAGTTCAGGATGGACCTGGGTGTCCGTCTTTTGGGGGACTTGTCCCGTGTCTCTGTCAGCTCCGTGCGTCTTCATCTTGTGGATCCTCGTGCTGTGAATGCACCCCATACTTCCTCGTCTGTCCTCTGGTTTTTTTACTTTCCCCTGCTCTGAAGCAGATCTTTCCTACTTAACCGCTCCGGCTTTCCTCCTTGGCTCCTCTTCTTTTCCTGCTCGTCACTATATCTCCTCACGTTTGAAGGAGCTCCCTACGTTTTTGTGACAGCTAATGTGTTCCTGGAGACCTCTCCAACATGCTCCTTCCTCCCCGGTGGCTCCTCTCACACCTTCTTTGCCCTTCTCTCCCTGACAGCCTGTCCTGCCTTGAAAGGCAGCCCAGATGATTTTCTCCCCCTTGCCCCTCTCCACTTACACCACTCCAAGTGTCACCAGCTCAGACCTTCCACTCCTTCTCTACCTCCTTTACCCCTCTCCTTTACACCCCTCTCTGTCCCCGACTATCCTCACTCTGAAAGCATGCAAGCACACTCACCACCTCTCCCCCCACGCTTCCACTTGCCAATACCTCCTTCTCCTCGCCTCTACAGACCCTCGCGTCTCTCTCGCTCTCCGCACTTCACGCACAGACCCTCTACTCTTCTGCTGCTCGCTCCCCATGGGGGAGACGGGGGCAGCTGTTTTGGTTTGTTGATGTCAGGCCCTTCCCCTTCACTTGGCTTCACCACAACCTTTCTCGCTCTTCTTCCTCATGGGGGAGTGATTAGATAGTGCTTCTTTCAAATGCGTCATCCCTGCGGACTAACTTTGCACATGAGGAGGGAACATGCTTGATAGCCCTGATCCCACAGCGCCCTCCTCTTGGCGTCTGCTCGCCAGAACAACTCCAGCAGCAAACAGGCTCTCGGTCTGAGTTCTCTGATTTCATTAGATTGCTTGTGCAGAACACAAATGTGATGGAGAAAAATGTCACCTTTCCCATTTTTTCCCTTGGATTTGAAAATTGTTACCATTATGTCCTCAACCAGGCCGTAGGCACATGACAGCAAAACCACTGTCACCCGTTCGCTCCCTTTATAACCTTAGATTCACGCCGAAACGGAAACAATGATGGGCTGTGTGCTTAAATCTTAGATCTACGCTCCCTCGTTAAATTCAGTTCGACTTCAGCTCTCACTCTCTTTCTAGCGCGCAACTTGTGTTTCCTCAAACTGCAGACAAAATACCCATTTAAGTAGGAGGTTTTTCGGGCTGTGAGAGGAAAATCTTAACAATGAACCCTTTCTGAAGCCGCGTCCGTAGCGCTTACGATGCTACAAAGCCGTCCTCAGATTTAACAGTGAGACAAATCTGTGGCCTCGAGCTAAATCAGGCGACAAAACTTCAACATGCAATCGAGCAAATACAGCTCAAGAGTCGCACAGGCTTAGGAATTTAGCCGCTAAGAAATGTCGACATCGTGAACTTTCCAGATTCCTAATGCAATCCTGTGAAGACAACAGAACACACGAGCTGACTGTGACCTCCTCCCAGGCCACCAACCGACAGACTTGGTACATTTGCTCAAATATTACATCACGGTGAAGGGAAACAAGTTAAGAGCCTGTGAGGGCCAGCTGGTGAGGCTTACAGAGCTACTCCAAATTATACAGCACCGCATTTTCACCAGGTGGGAGACATGCAGCACCTGAAAAGTACCGTTTCCTTTACTACCCAGTGACATGGCTGGAGATTTATCAGGTTTGTTAAGCTTTCAAATAATGATGATGTGGATTCAACCAAACTCAGATAAATGAGTCAAGTTTGATCCTGAGGCGTTCACTCACACGTTGTTGACTGTATGTTCGGTTGTGCCTTCTTTATGCTCGCTAAGAAGCAAAAGCAAGCAGATAAAGGACATCAGTTTGTCTGACAGCAAAGTAATCAGGAACGCATCCGAAGAGTAACTGTTGATTGCAATTATATCGTTACTGTTGCCATAATCTGGCATTGAAGTTTTCAGGTTTAACATGTCCACAATAATAAACCTTGACATTTAATAAAAAAAACCATAAAAACGAAAAAAAAAAAAAAACAGCTGTCATATTCTCCTTACTTAGGAGAACCATGAAACCATAAACAAAAGCCCTCCAAAGTCACTGAAAGACTCATTATGAACTGGCAGTAAGCTTTTGGATGTGTGTATGGGTTGAAAAATTGCTTGGAAAAAAGGGATCTTAAGAGTACTGTGTACGTGGGAGGCCTCAAGACTCAAGAGGGACCCTGACCAGCTGCCATCAGGAGTCCAACCCTCAGCAGGAGGTCGAGACTGAAGAAACACTGAAGAGCTGTTTTGCCTCCGAGACCACACCGGGAGGGCCATTAAATGGAGAGAATAGTTTGCTGTGGTGTGTGTGATGTAATTCTCATCCTGTGACTGAAGGTTTCATGGATAATGTAAAAGGCACAAACAACCTCTGACTGTGTTTTTATGTTTGTGTCCTGAAACACTTTGTTTCTTGAGATCATCTTAACAATGTCAATTTGGATGTGTGTGTTGTACGGGGGTTTAACTTGTTGAATGGAAGCAAGCACAGAGACTTAAGATGTGAATCTCACATGTGGGTGCTGCGTCTTGAATCACCACTCATACAATGACCACAGTTTCTGAATGTGCACAATGACCCCAATTTATTGCAAATTGGAAGACATGTTCATGTAATCCTGTGAAATTCTCACACCTGACCATTAGCAACCCCAGAATCTCCATATATTTGTATACCTCAGCTAAGGATGAGTGAATGACTTTGACAGCTGTTTGACTCTTAGGCAGCAGAAAATGTGAGCCATTAATTCATGTTATTATTTCATTAGAATAACTACAGTTATTGAGTCATCTGTATGACGGAGGATAATAGTAATGGCACTTGTTTGATTCTCAGATTGAGGACCCAGCATTCGCTGTACAAGTCCCTCCTGTAATACTGAATCCTGTATCTATTATACAGGGGCCACGCGCATCGAGTGCCGAGCAGTTCAAAACAAATTCACTTGTTTGTTGAATTTTGCATACATGGTTGGCAAATATCATCAAATTAGTAATTTAACGTTTATGACATTTCTGGAAGACAGGATTTTAACCAATTTGTATAAATAAATTTTGCCAACAGCTCAGTTACAAATAATTTGATAATCCTAAAAGATTTACTAATGACTAAAATGATTTATTGTCAATAAGAAAGATAATTCATTCTTTGAATTATGCCAGTAAGAGTCAAAGATGGATACAAGTTAGGTTCAGTAAGCTACATCTTCAGTTTTTCCCCAAATCTTTGATCCACAAATATACAAGTTCATTTTCCCCACAGTATCCATTTATTTATTACAATTAATTCAATGTAATCCACTTTTCCATGTCTCTGCTACTCATTATTCCAATTTAAAACAAGTCCAGTATGTGACTTTTCTTAGAACCTGAAAGTCCTGAAGGTGGGGGAGGGGAGGAGGGATGGGTGCTTTGAAAGTACAGGATAGGTTTGAAGGAAGTAAGGAGGGAGAGAGTAATGTCCTCCCAAGAGCCTCTTCCAGGTGAGGAGATTTTTCGTATTTTATGTGAGATTTTATTTTCTTCGTTTATCAATTTTCTCCTCTGGCTTTCTCAGACCTTCTCGTTATTTTCTCTATTCAACTTCTTCGCCGTCGTCTGCTTGGTCTCCATCCATTAGCAAAGCGGCGTATTTACTGGCGGAGCTGAATTTCTGATAAAGACAGAGCCAAAATAAAAGATGACAATCAGTGCAGTAGAGACAACAGGAAGCTCACCAAAAACAAAGAACAATATTGAAAATTACAATAATAATCAAGGAATTCTTCGGTAAAAATCACATTGCTGAATAAAAGCAAGGATCAACTCATACTTACAGGGGTTGGCGTTTCTTCGAATTTCTTTGGCTCTGGAGGTGGTCTGGGGTCTCGGTCTCTTCTGCCATCTCTTCTATAATCAGAATGGACACTGGAGTCTGAGTTTGTTAGCTTGATCAGCACATATTTAAGAGAAACCCAACTGAACAAAAATTGTGCTCACTTTCTTCACCATCTGTAAAATAGTGAACACTCAAGCTGTATCACAATATGCTGACTTGCTGACTCCACACTTCAGCAGTGTGAGGGTGCACAATAGGCAGACTCAGGAGAGTTTGCACGTCAGGGTACGAGTGTGGGAGTTCAGTTTCACCCAGAATGAGATGCACTTATTAGGGCTTGTGTCTGGCACCTGCAACTGGACAGGAATGTTTGTTGCCACGTGACAACGTGCTGTCAAACAGGGTAAACTAAGGCCACGTGCTTTCAATCCCACGCACTTTAAAATAAACACTTCCTTAAACAGACTGTGTTGTATGTGTGTACATGTCATTATTTGATGACAATTTACATCTGTACATTGTGGTTAATTATGTCAAAATGTCAAAAACATACAACCTCAGCATGACATTTTTTTTAATTGTTGATATCCAAAAAAGTAATCAAAATACTTGAATTAAAATAGAACAATTCCTGTGCTAGCAGTTGAGTGAGAGATGTGTCGTTTAAAGTGACTCATTGACTTGAGCTTGAGTGTTTTGTAACGTTACAAATGAAAGCTCTATTCATCTGTTCAACTTGTTATTTATCTTGGTTTGGGTGATGGAGACAACAGGCTCAACACAGCAACAACTTTCTCCCAGTTCTTCCTGGGAGATTCCAAGGCATTCCAGGGCCAGCTGAGAGAAAGAACCCCCCCCAGTGGGTCCTGGTCTTGTGTGCGGGGAGCATTCTCGCCACCATGCCTCTCGGTGAGGAGCAGCGGCTCTCCTCTGAGATCCTCCTGGATCACCGAGCTTCTCATCTCGTGTCTGAGGTTGAGCCAACAATCCTCTGAAGGAAGTTAATTTTGGATAGCTGCATTGGTCTCATCCTTTCGGTCCCTTTCCAAAGCTCATGACCACAGGTGAGGGCTGAGCGCTAACCTCTCGGCTCAACTCTATCTTCACCACAACGGACTGGTACAGCATCAGCATTACCACACATGCTGCTCCCATTCGCATTTTACTCTGACTCAAGAACGAACACCTCATCATACATGACCTCCATCACTTGGCCAGCAGCTCCCTCCCCACTCCAGAGGGACACGACACCTTTTTCTGTTGGAGGATTGTTGCCTCAGATTTGGAGGTGCTGACGCTCATCCTCACTGCTTCACACTTTTGGTGTCTTAATTCATTAAGAAAAATTGAAAACATCAACATACATTTACAAGAAAGATATGATTTATTTTTATGATGAATTGAAATAATTAAATATATTTATAAGTATGTGTGTGTGTATGTATGTGCTGTTTTTGTATGCACATAGTTTTTTTTCTTATTATTCTGTGTTTATATTAATGTGAAGATAAATAACAACATGAGGACGTTTGACTGTTGTGTGTTGCTGTGCAGATTTGGTATAGCAGGTGGGCAAGTGAGCATCTGGGAACAACAACCACTCCCAAACTTCCAAACTGGACTCAGACTTAACAGTGCCACCGGGCTTGCGCACTCAACTGTGCAAGTGAACATATTTGGATACAGCTCCAGTTCAGATTCAAAAATCTGACATTTCTCCAATTCAAATTCAAACTGTGACCCCAAACAGACAGACACAAAGTCACACACACACAAAACAATCACGGAAAACTGGCGAGTTTTCAGCGGAAATCAATGTCTTACGATTTAGTGGACATTGTGAAGCATTTTTTATGCACGCCTGAAATAAACGCTAAAGCAACCCTGAATAATTCTTCCTTTGCAGAAGTCCTCTCAACGTTCTTCCTCTCTCTCTTAGGTGTGCAGTTAAGAGTTGCTAGCTTTGGATGCCTGACCTGTCTGCTTCCTTTCTTCGGTCTTTGTTGGGCCCCTCTCCTCTGCCCCTCCCTGCTCCAGGCCCTGCAGGACCCCCTCGTGCCCGTGGGGGTCCCCGGTCCCGACGTACATCATCACCCTTGTTCTCATCTGTAAGGAGAGGCCAGACAGTTGAGGGAGAGGCGGTTGATGGACTTTCTAATGTAGGCTACACATGGAAAAGCCACTCTGGTGGATTCATGGATCTATGGCCAGATCAGGTTTTCAGTTTAAATGCAAAATGGGCTTGTAAGGGGAAGCCACTTTGCTGTAGGCCCGTTTCATACTGGCAGCAGAACGGCGGTGAAGTACCACTGAACGGCAGCGTAACGGTTCACTTTTCTGATCGGCGCCCATGTTAGCAGGTTACAGCATTCACATTGCACGCTGCTGTGTCGCGGTGAAGCGTTGCGTCAGCGGAGCATCAATTTTAAAACGGGACATTTTTCCAAGTGCTTGCTGCAAACCGAATGCGGAAAGAGAACATCCCTGCGAGTCCTATATCAACACGTTGATGATGTAATGAGAACATGGACAGAGATCCCCTCAGTGCAGCTCTCCGATGGGTACAAATCACAGCCTACACAACCCGAAGCAACAGGCTCACACAAGACCCCTGTGCTCGCTGCTGTGCTTCACAACTCACACCGACAAGCGAAGCCAGCAACAACTGAAGAAGAAAATAATATTTCATGGACGTTCGAACTGCAGTTAAGCCCTGCGTATCAGCTCTGCCCTGCAGCATTGACAATGTGAAAGACAAATGCTTTCCAGCAGCAGCCGCAGCCATGCAGCAGTGCCACTTTAGCTACGCTGTGCTGCCAGTGTGAAACGGGCCTTAAGAGTGAATATTGGCATTAGGTTCTGTCAGGGGCCTACAAGGTAGTTGTCACTTCAGGAAATAAGTTATATTTCACCAGCAAACTACAATGGTAAAAAAAAAGTCACACATCATCCTACAAGACAGATGATTTTGATAATCAGTTGGAAATATTTGCTGGGACTTATAGTACCTTCTGACTGCGAGTTTCCTGTTTTTAACTCCCAAACTCAGCTGAATATAATCAAAGTATATCAGCAAACCCTGTTCTCATGGGAGCCTCTGTGCATGTTTATGGCCTCATCAAGTTCAAAAACTGCTTTTCAGCATTAACCACAAGTCTTGGTTATTAAAAAGAATCCATCCACAGACCACAGTGTGTAAACAACCTTAATGTCTCAAGTCTCTGCAAATACAGAAACCCTAAAGTTGTCAACAAAGTGCATATGAAAACCCAACGTCAAGTGTGGGCTACTGCTTTAAATGCTAATCAGTGGGAAAGCTGCACATGGTTTTTTTTAAACTGAGGAGCAAAAAAAACTTCTTTAATAGTCTTTTTCAAATAAACAAAATTAAAATGTGCAGCAAAAGATCTGTAGCAATGACAAAGCAGTGGCTGTTAAAATAGAAACAGGAGTCAGTGACTCTTTCCTGTTTAATTTTACTCTTAATTTATTAACACTGAGGTTTGTGGTTATGGTGAAACCCCCACTGTACCATGTCTACATGTCTTACCCTTTCCAGATCCGCTGTCATCTGCAGTACTTGAGGAGCTAAAGAGAAAGTAAGAAAAGTCAGGAGAGGGAAAAACACTAACATGCTTAAATGTTTAGAATTCAATTATATGAGACTGCAAGTTAATTCTGAAATGTGAGGGGGTTTTGTTTTCACTGGGCAAAGTCCTCAAATATCGCAACAAAATAAGACAGCTGCTTCTGAACAGCATCTCCTCAACATATCAAAGCTGCATCCTCACCTGAGCTTGGGAGGAGCTGATCCGCTAGGAGAGACTGGGGGGCGGCCATCACCCTCGCTAGAGCCGGTGCTGACAGCACTTCGCTTAGCCCAGGCATTCTCCTTCGGTGGGGGGGCAGGCATCACTTTCAGTGGCTCTTTGGAGGAGCAGGTAGTAGGGGAGTGCGAGGTTGGCCCAGGGGATGAAGGCTCACATTCCCTTCCACTGAAAACCTCGTTCTCACCTGAGC
Source organism: Brotula barbata (assembly GCA_900303265.1). NCBI lineage: Eukaryota > Metazoa > Chordata > Actinopteri > Ophidiiformes > Ophidiidae > Brotula > Brotula barbata. Next base: position 28,917 of record OMNV01009568.1, read on the forward strand.
GTTCACTATCTCGACACCGTGACCCTGGTGAAAAATAGTTTAAAAGGTCATGTTCTGCTCACATTTACTATGATGCAAATCTGCCCTCCATGGTACATTATATAATGTAAGACATTCTACTGCTTGATACAAAGTCAGACCTGAGGAATCCTAAAAAATAAAAAATCAAAAATCTAGTCATCTGGCAACAATGTTTTTACATTTTGATCACTGGCATGCTTTACTGCATTGTCAATAACCAATTAAAATAATTCTGAACGACTATTTACTTGTATAATGTAGCTACTGAGGTTTACCAAACATCAAGATTTATAATCCTTCCAATGATTTAGTAGAATGACTGCAGTTTTAAAATAACTACTGCAAAGTGTGAAACTTTAGAATCAATTATTACTTTGTATTATTCCAAATGCAGGAGTCACATAATATTCAGACATTTTTGCAGCAAACGGCAGAATCCAGATTATGAACTTTGATTCATATGGTTACATGACTGGACTGAGATCAGAATGAAAGTCCTATAGCAAAATATGTGCTCAACCAAAGGTGTATTTTGAAGAGGAAACCATGGAAATTATATTATAACCCCAAAGCACATTTTTGCCTCTTTTTGTTTACAAGAGGAAACTTTGCTGCATACAGTCTGCATCAGTGAAGTGGCTCACCTCGCCCAGAAGTTCCTCCCTGCTGTGATGACTCACTTCCTGTGCGGGATCGCGCAGTGTGAGATTCTTCATTCCGCCAGCTTGGGTCCCTAAAAATCAAGCAAAACGATTACCAAAAAGCAAAACAACAAGAAGCATATTAACCATAAATGTATCCAAAAATTGATGTCCACTTGGTATAAGTCATGTCTTACCAACTACTGCTCTTATATGAATGAGAAGCTGTCTGTACATAACCTTAATCCATTTTCACTGGCTTGAGGCATGGAAAGGGGATGAAGCCAGTCAAACTTGAAATGACCTACGATCTTGTTTGCTCTGACTCAACAACCGCCTCAGAAAGGAACACGATTCAGACTCTTACACGTAGGCAGTTCAATACCCAAATGTTAGGTAGAACAAAAAGTTGGATCACTGACCTGTCCCGCTGCTTCCTGTCAGGCCCTCGTCCTTTGTCCTCCTCCAACTGCTTCTGCAGCCTCTCCTCCTCTTTCTTCAGCCTCTCTTCTACCTCCCTCTCCTTGGCTGCTGTGTCGACCGGCTTGGCCGCACCAAAGATAGATGAGGCCCTGCTGCTTGAGCCAGAACTTGGAGCTGATGGAGAACTGCTACCACCA
>OMNV01009568.1:30218-48103 GCA_900303265.1 Brotula barbata
ACCACCGCCGCCGCCGCCGCCGCCGCCGCCGCTGCCACCTCCGCCACCACCGCTGCCCTGCTCCTCATCTTTGGGCACACTACGGGGCTTCAGGTTCAACTTGGGTCTTTGCTGTGGAGCTGGGATGGGCAAAATGGAGCGTATGATGTGTTAATATAGCGTTTATGGTCATAAATTAGTTAAAGCTTAAATTTGATTTTTTGTACTGAATTCATGCACTTTCCCTGACCGTGCAGTGTACTTAATGAAGAGAATGTCACCGAAATGTGAAAATATGCAACAAGGAAGACTGCTAAACTTTTCACATTTAAATGAATACAACACCCCAAATACAGTTACATAAAACATGTCAGTTAAGCATAATCAGAGACAATATGAACTACAGACAGCAGGCCCATAGAGATCTTTCTCCTTACCTCTTTCACCTCTCTCGTCACGCCTCTCATCCCGTCTCTCAAATCGATCTTCGCGTTCACCGTAGCGATCGCGGTCCCCATAGCGGTCATTGCTGCTCCGACCATCATCACCGTAATCACGGCGGAAGCCGCTGCCAAAGGCACGTCGACCTCCTCCACTGCGAGAGTCATAACCTGGGAGACCGAAGGGAGGACAAGAGACACAGATGAACCAATGAAACAGGAAGGCACAACTCGAAATGCAGTCAGGAGCCAAATGATGGCTGCCACAACACATTCAACTTCATCAGTTACATTTAAATGTAATAATGGTTAACAAGCAGAAATACTCACTTCCTCTATCGAAGTCTCTGCGATCTCGGTCATCATAGCGTTCTCGGCGGTCTCTGTCGTCATAGCGATCCCGACGGTCCCTGTCATCATAGCGATCCCGGTAGCGGTCTCTTCCTCCTTCATAGCGGTCATTGTCCCGCCGTGGCCCATCTCTATAACGATCTGGCTCGTAACGGTCTCGTGATCCTGCAAGTATTGTAACCATGAATCAATCCAAGCTTTAACTGATGCAGTGAGCCCATCTTTTCAGTCATGGTCACAAACATTCTTAAATAAAGAATGATGAGATGAGAAATAAATAGTACAGACGTTAGCAAAAGTATGAAGGTTCCTGTTCACATTAAAACACCGAGGCAAAAATCAGCCAAGAAACATGGCACTTAAACCAATTAACATTTATCCTTTGGTCATTTGTGAAATAAAAAAAATGGTTATCAAGGCATACAAAAAGCAAAGCCTGACTCACTCTCTCCATAGCCATCATCTCTTTTGGGAGGTTCATCGTCATTGTCTGCACTGGGCCGAGCCCTCCAGTCGCTGTCTGTCTTGTCAGGACCCATGTCTGCCATCCGTCCGCCTCGGTCTCGGCCGCCCATGGATCCACCGTCTCTCTCTGAGATTGTGAAACAGAGGGGACGTGTACGCTTTGTTACAGTGCATTAGCTTAAATATGAAAATGAAGATGATTTATTTGTATTACCCAAACAACTTAAGCCAAGTAAAGTCACAGATTGTCCTTTTTATGAAATAAGTTGTCTGGGCCTAAAACGATTCCTCGAGTAACTTAGTGTAAAAAAAAAAAAAAAAACCCAACCCCAACATGATTTTTTTGCACTGAAGCTTCATTAAATCCATATAACTAAAAACAGCTTACTGTGTTTCACATGGATGATTAATACTGTCGCACAACATGCTCATGCTGTAGAAAAAAAAGAATTTTATTCCTGCTGATGTAATGCCTTCCCACAACAATTTTAACTTGGGGGCCCTGGTGGCTCACGTGGTAGAGTGCATGCCACATGCTACAGTGACACAGGTTTGATTCCGAACTGTGCCCTTTGCTGCATGTCCTCTCTCTCTCTTTACTGTACCCATCATAATGATGCAATATTATATTTTCTATTCTATTTTCTAATTTGAAAAAATACCTTTATCATTCGACTGGTCCGCAATATCCACACGAATTCTTCGATTTCCCAGGTTCTGTTGGCATGAAAAAATTAGACAATTATAATAGTAACACATACATCTTTACTTTCACTGCGCCCGCTGTTACAGTTCAGAATTTATTGTAACTTATCGCCGTAATAAGACGAACCGCTGATTTCTTAGATGAGTTGAGAAGTAAAACCTACAAAGCCATTTATTTTTCAATACATTTTCTAATTATAAATAGGTTGAAGCAAGTTCTGGGACCTTGTTCAGATGTTCCGCTCTCGCAATAATAAATTCTCTCAGCACTGTCAAAGCCATGTTTTGACATAGCTGAATGTTATTCATGTCCTTTTGCTTACAAATGAAAGGACATCACAATAGAATGTAAAGCTACAAAACAACATTGTCCTTTGAAATAAGCACAGGCTCTACCTGTAACAGGCATAACAAAATCAAGCTGTTCTTGCATTCTCTCACCTCTTCGTTGAGACTAAGGGCCCTCAGGAGAGATTCCACATCATCAAACTCAGCATAGCCAAAACCCTTCAGCCGCTCTGGGTTACTGGGCTCTCGAGGCAGACGCACTGCGCTGATCTGGACACAGAGAATTTTACAGAGCGTTATGATGCGTTGACCCTGCATTGATTTGAGAAATGTTTATGGACTGACAGGAAATAAGAGACATTTGGTGCTCAATCATCCTGAGTAGCCCGTGTGGTTTCTCTTCAGGTTCTCTTGCACAGCGATTGTGCTACTGTGCTACAGATAGATAGTTACATAGATAGATAGATAAATACTTAATTCCTACCAAAGGGGAAATTCTTTATGCCATCAAAACTTTGCAATGTGTACAAACCACCTTTTTCTTTTGTGCTAATTTGAAGTATTACCACACTTTTGACGCTTTGGGTTTTGGGAAACCTGACATGGAACCTCTTTCTCAACCAAGTTGGACTCAGACTACACTGCAGCTGCCATAATTTTTTAAAAACTAGCATTGTTGATCGTGACCACACCGTTGCCTGGTGCCCTAAGAACACGTCGACATACTTTCAGTGTCAACGTCATCTCTTTACGTCCGCCAATCGAGGCAGCCCTAACGTAAAGGGAACTACCAGTCTTTGAATAAAAGCAACTGTAATTTTTGTGTATTAAAAACTTTAACTTGTTTATTGGGCACCTCACCTTTAAGCACACAACTCAGTAACATGTCAGGACAAAACTATCATTATCAAGATAAAAAGGTTGGAAATTCCATATAAATACTTCAAATAGCACTGAAAATAAAGTAAAATCTGTTTAAAGTAAGCAAACAAGAGAAACTAGAACTAGTGGGGGACCGATGGGTGTAACAAAACAAGAGGTTGGAAGTAAATATGCATTTCCAGCTATTTTCAATCTTGTTAAACAGGAGTTGGGAGTATAACTGAGAGATTAAAAGCCCTTTACAACACAACATATCCCGTTATCTAATATTTTGGATCACATCCATGTGCTCATCGTAGATCCTTTTTGGTTACGAGTCATCTCATTCAATCAACACGGTTGTGGTGAGTCAACATTTGGATTTCTGCTTTGCTTGCGAGTGTGGAAACCTGTAGAACCTGTAAATGAACTGTCAAAATGTATCCATCCACCACGAGTTGCATGCTTAGCCCAAAATTTACAAATTGCTGTCAAAAACAAGGCGTATGAATAAATAAGGTTTTTATGGGCGGGATTCACGAAGCATTATAAATATACATATGCTTCAGCCTCATACTGTCATATTATGTGGTATGTCGTCTTATCACATTTTCTTGATATTAAGGCATTAAAGGTTTTATCTACATGGGTCTGCTGTTACAGAGACAAATCTCCTATAATATTCAAAACTTTTATTTTCTGTAAATGGTGCAGTAGAGGGCGAGTATTTTACCTAAAAATTATAATTTTGAAGAAACTATTCCTTTATAATGGCATTTATAAATGAATACATTCATAAAGAAACTGGGAAACAAAATGGCTGCATCATCTGTCTTGAGATTTCTGGAAAAGACAGCAAGTTTTATCATCAAAACTAGGACTGAACATTTACACGACTAATGATTGGAAACAGTTATTTGAGTAAATAAACCAATGTTAGGTTGTTCAGATAAGTTAGTGTACCTGCCTTTTACCCAACGACCGCTGGGATAGGCTGTAGCCCCGCTGAGACTGACTTGCTTAAGTGGTACAGATAATGGATGGGTCAGTGTAGAGCTCCTACACACAACAGAAACGGCTATCTGAAACAGCCACCTGGGTTTCAGTACTAACGCTGTTATATGAACTGCAGAAGTGCGGCAACATGAATGACTTTCGGCAGCAATGGCTGCCAAGGACCACTACAACATAGATCTCTTCGCTTTGCGCATGTTTTAACCTGACTACTTTCCATAGCCTGTAAATCGAGTCTGTGATGCCTGTGTTTTAGGGCTAGTGCAATTTTCACAGAGGCACAATAAACAACAGTCCTTGCTGGTACAGGTCCCTATTAACTTTCAAAAGTCATTTTTTAATCCCTTTACTGTGTGAAAACACCTACTGCCAAGCCGCGGAAGAAGTCTTTGATTGAGTCCTCAGTGACATCATAGGGCAAATTGCCCAGGAATGCCGTGTAAGGCGGGCTGCGGGGAAGGCGGGACCGGTCGATATTGGGTTCGCGGGCTGAGCGAGGTGCTGTGGGCAGGATGGACCGGTCAATCGGCGGGGCCCTGTACGTATCCTCCTCTGTGTGCCAGGATGTCGAGACTGACGGATGGGAGAAGTGGAAAAAAAACATTAAGTCAGAACTAATTTGGTTCTTAACTGCATTATTTCCTCTTTGAGTTTTATTAATTCACTTAAAATACAGAATTTGCATTGTGGGACTTGCAAATAAAAAAAATGTCAACATCGTTACTGAAAGGCTTTCACAACAAACCATAATACTGTATGTGCATCACCTTTTCTTTATCTTACATTTCCTCAGTTCAGTTAACTTGGGTTTATTGCATTCATGGAGAAAGCCATATTTATTTCTTTGTACTCCAGCAAGAGAGAGAAGATATTGATTTTCCCATTACCACTTCAAGACAAAGATTATAGGTGTATCTCAGTGTGCTCACCATCTCCATCCAGGTCATCAGTTTCATCGGCCCAGCTGGTGGACTTTGTTGGGTAGCTTGGTGCCACACCGCTGCCACTACTGTCCTCTGCGAGGAAGTCGGTCAAAGTAAGGGTCTTCCCCTTCTTATTCTTCTTCTTAGCCGCTGGACACATAATAGAAAAATGTGTGAGACAGTTATTCAGTTAATCATACCCAGGAAAAAAGCCTCAAAAATCTGAGATGCTTCGTATTAACTTTAGTTATGAAACAAAACTAAATATAACACATTTGATAACAAAACTTGAGCTGGTAAAAAAATAGTGAAAATGGTAAGCGTGGGACTAGCGGCAGATGTAATGAATGGCGTGTAATAGGTAGAGATGACAGCTGAATAGAAGAGTAAGGGATCACTAGTTTGTATTACATCACAACATTTATCTCGACTTTCCAGGAACACTTCAAAATGTATTAAAGCTTACCAAAACTTGAGTAAACAGTAAACTGGAATTATCATTATTTATCAACAATACAACTGCCTCATGCTTTCAAAAGACTCTCCTTTCCTATAGGACTGCATCTATGCAGACAAAACCCATTTGTGGCGTTGAGTCCTGAGATGCTGTACAGCCCAATCAGATAAGTGGACTGCAATGTGCAAGAGATAAGGAAAACACTGTCCTACTATACCACTGAAAGCAAGACTATATTGACAGGGAGTCGACTGTCTTTCCAACTGACCCTGCGCAGCAGGTTAGACAAGGCTCTTCCCCTTCAGAGGAACCAGACGCAGAGTTATTGACACACGTGTTCACTATACTGTGTGATAGCTTAGCCATCAAGACCATCAAGTATAAAACTGTTATAAACTGTAAACAGTTAATAGCCGCCCATTTGGGCTTTACACAGCTCATGGGCCACAGCTGGTTTGTTTTGGTCTCAAGAGAGAAAAGAGAGCAACAAAACCAGCCGAGGGACTTCGTTGTGAAAATCCTAACTATCTGGCATTGTTTTCGCACACAAAACCCCCGGTGCGCATACGTAGAAACGCATCGACAGACTTGAAACTGCCATCGAGCGGTTGGCAGTTAATGGGTACAGTGGTCATAAACGCTTATAACCGTGAATTGCTTGTTAAACGGATCCACGCATTTGTGACATTAGCAAGCTAGCAGCAAGTTTCTTCTGCTAAAGTTGAAATAACCGAGCTAAACACGCCGGCTTCCTTGTCAAGTCGGTGCCTATTGTCTTTCTGCTTGTGCGGGCTTAGTCAGCATTGGTCTGCTGACGGGGGAAATAACCCCGCTTAGCTGGATGGGTTTTATGGCCTAGTGCTCGTCGCTGCGCCAGGATCCAAGTGCGCAATCGGAGCTAGACTTGGCTGGCTCGATGGGACGGCTTCAAGTTGAGAAGCTGTCAGGGGAGTGCTCGGGATGCGGCCCAAGAGGCCCAGCTGCCCCGTTTCATCAAACACCGATACCAGGGAACCACGCAGCACACGTGGAAAGCCTCCACTGGAACCCGGAGTCCTCGGCCCAACCCCTCCTTTAACGAAACGCGCTTGCGCTGGAGCTTAGCCGCTCGGAGCGCCACGGCAAGCGAGCTGGCTACGGACATACAATGTGGCAAGCGAGCACGCACTTAAAACATTTCGAACTACAGCTCAAGCAGCCGCTACAGAAGGCGCTATAAAAGCTCAAACGCGACAGTGACGAACACCACCGCCACTGTTATCCGCAGAAAGTGGAATTTATTGGTAAACTAAATCGCCAGATTGTGCAAATTGCGGCTCCGTTCATCTCCATTCCCCCGGCAGCTAGCTATGTCTCCGCAGAGCCTAAACAACAAACAAACCGCGCAATTCACGCCGGCCAACGACATCGACCGACATAGTGACTCGTTAAAATGCTCCAAAACCCGAGTCTTTGGGTATATCAATACTATACCGGCTGAAATTCCCACCCAACCGACCCGGATCGTTCACCCACATAAACCTCACCTGACGCCGCCATGTTGGAGAGCGAGTTCGTAACAGTCCCCGGATGAAGGCGTCAGAGGTTTATTATCGGGAGCGCGCATCTCTGTTCACGCGGCAGAACCACATCATGGCCGCGCAGCCTCGCATATCGTCATGAAAGCGTTTCTTCATAGGTATAACGGACACTTTCACACGGATAAACCATTCATAATTCAAAAAGCCACGCAGCAAAGGCATTTTAGAAATCTCAGTCTTATTTCAGGAGGAAATGAAATCCAAAAACAAATCCTGAACTCAATTAAATGTGCTTTTTTAAAGTTATGGCGTTTTTAATTTCTCTCCATTTTCTTTTTATTCCATATGTTGGTTTGATACAGATTTCTCCAGAATTCAGCTTGGGAGATCTTTGGAAACCTTTGTCTTTTCACAACAATTTATAAGAAAACATTATAAATTCAGACCCATTGCTGGTTCATGCATCCCTCATTTCTAATTGTTTTCTTTTCTTAATTAATCATCAGACTGTAAAGTTCACCATATGCTGTCAAAGACGTTCCTAATTTTCATATACATGACCATAAATAATTAAAATGTATATAATAATAACAATTATATTACTAGACTTTAAATGATAACTTTTCTTCATGGAACCACAAACGGGCCCACAAACAGATAGACAGACAGACAGACAGACAGATAGACAGAATAGACAGACAGACAGACAGACAGACGGATAGACAGAACAGACAGACAGACAGACAGATAGACAGAATAGACAGACAGACAGACAGACAGACAGACAGGTAGATAGATAGATAGACAGACAACAGACAGACAGACAGACAGACAGACAGATAGACAGATAGACAGATAGATAGATAGATAGATAGATAGACAGATGCATTTTATTTACCACTGATTAAATTTATTTGCAATGTATGTAAAGGACATGGAGGTAGCTGAAATGAAAGGCAGTGCACTGGAATTTTGAAAGTGTGTACACTTCAAATTGTCTATGTTTCATAAGCTTATGCTTCCAATATGGATCCTCGTACCTTGGGTCAGATACGGATTCTATAACAAACTTCCAATATATGAAAATATCTTCCAGTCATAATTTAGTACAATGAGCAACAAACTTCCTGACAAAACTTAATATGTGTCACTGTCTTACATTGTGCAATAATAACAAATAAATACAAGAGCCATGAATACTGGTCAACAAATGTTTTTATTTTCTTGTGAGGTCTCGAACTTGGCTGCTTTTAAAGCAGGTTTAACGTGTCGTTTACCCAAAGAGATGCTTTGTGCTTAAATGACAGTTTGGCTGATCGGACCACCATGATTTCTTTCTGTTGGGCTTTTCTGCTTTTTCTTTTGGAGTTGGTCCCTCATTGTCGTTTGTTCCAAATTAGCTTTCAGCTGCCAGCTCTTCCAGTGCATCCTGGAGCCTGTACAACACACAAATGAGACATTTTCACTTTCAAAAGGTTTATGTTGAATTGGTCATGTGACAGCTGCCACCAGGCATAACAAGTAACAATAGTGCCCTTATAATAATTATTAGTGCCCCTAATAATAATAATCACCATCATCATCACCACCCTGCCTGGCTCTCTTACTTGAAGTCTCCACCATCCAGCAGGGTTTTGTAGGTGGCAATCTCTGCTTCCAGCTTCATCTTCATGTTGAGCAGCACTTCATAATCCTGGGTCTGCCTTTGGATATTTGCGCGCAGGTTAGTCAGCTCTTCCTCCAGACGAACAATAATTTCGTTGAACTTTTCCATTTCCATGTTGTTGCGTAGCTCTGTGTTGCGTAAAGTGTCTTCCAAGGATGCTCTCTGATGGAGGAATGGAAAACGTTGGAATATTGTTCAAACATCGTAGACTGATTTCAAAGATACGCTATTATACAAAATTTGCCATAATATGTTTGAATGTATTTTAAGTATTTCACAAAAAGAATACAAGTTGGAATTTTTTAACAAGCAAAAGTAATACAGCTCTGCTTTAAGGACCGACTTACTAAGCTCTGTTGTGATGCGAGTTCTATTTCCAGGGTCTGTAACTGTCTGGCTAGATCAGTCATCTCCATCTGGGCACCCTGGAGGGCTTCTGTGTTCTGTGCTACTTGCACCTGCACGTCTGTAATCTGTAAACAGAGAGTTTAGGAAAACTTGCTAGTCATCAAACAGTACACGGTAATTTGCCACTTTGTCTCGAGCGTGAAATAAAACACAATCGCCTTTTGCAGCCTCACCTGATTTTCATGCCACCGTTTTAGTTCATCTGCATTCTTCACGGCCATCTTCTCATAGTTTGTTCTCATTTCTTCCATGATCTGGGCCAGGTCTTGACCTTTGGGGGCATCAACGTCCACTTGCACGCCTGACTGGGAGATCTGACTTCTCATCTCCATCACTTCCTACAGGGGAGAAAGACAAAGGACAATTCTAACTCCACTCACAGAGCCAGAATACAGGAGCAAAGTGCGGCGATTCATCTGCTTCTGCTGTGAACTCACATTCTCGTGGTTCTTCTTCAGGAACATGAGCTCGTCCTTCACACTTTCAATTTCACTCTCGATGTTCATCCTGGTCATGTTGGTGTCATCGATGACTTTCTTTAGTCCAGCAATGTCGGCCTCCACAGACTGGCGGATCGCCAGTTCATTCTCAAACCTGCAGGAGTTGTGTATTCACACACTTTAATGCAAAGCCACAAAATGGCACAGCTGAAATAACAGGCACTAACGCACCATTTGCTGCTGTCTAAACTAACTTTACTATCTTATCTCTTCGGTACGGGCCCACGTGCTCTCTATCATCGTCCCAAAAAATCTCATTCATCAGTGCATGAAGTTGTTTTTCACAGGATGGAGATAACCTAATTGTTCTACCACATCTCATTTGCATAAGTTTTGTAATAAAACAACATACTTCACTTTAAAGTCATCAGCAGCCAAACGGGCATTATCGATCTGCAGCACGTAGCGTGCGTTATCCACAATCTCGTCGAAAATCTGAAAAACAAGATTCATGAGAAAATTACTATTTTCACTTTTCCTCCATTTTGCTGGTCACAAAACACAATATTAAACTTAAATTGGTGGTTTGCACGAATAAATGTTGAGATGAGTTTGCAATTTTTAACTCTTCACTTAAAGATGTGACCTGAATGAGGATTTCTCTTGCGTAACAGATCTGGGTTATATAACGGGGCCATGGTCGATACCATGGTAACGCTCAGAGAAAAGAGGAACCCACAAACTGAACACCAGGAAAATGGGATCCTCCCGTGCCAGAACAGAATCTGTTTTGTTTTAGCATTGTTGGACGCGCTGGTTTCCTGTCTGAATAAGTCATAAAAGAGAATACTCCTTTTTTTCCCTCTAATTTCTGCCCAGCTGCTCTGCCTCTGCCTGCATCATCATTTTCTCTCTGTGTATTTATAGTGTGTGATCGTATATATTTGTTGGTCGATATTTTCCTGTGGTTTTGAAATACTTTGTCTCTTTATGTGTTGTAGGAAACAATGTGACCATCAGTGTGTCATTATGTGGCACTGGAGGACTGAAGACATGACAAGAATGTGACATTTGACTCTACCAACTAGGGCTGATTGTAATACGACCATGCACGCACACGCACGCGCACATGCACGCTCACACAGCTGCATATGTACGGACGCCAGCACTACAGAATCCTTTGTGTGTGTCATTACCACACATCTGGTTCACATTGGGGCCTCCTACACCAGAGAATGTTTGTAGAATGACCGTTTACAAGCACTGGCATTTGGGAACGCTTTTGTCTGCTGGATGTTGTTTTCCGCCTGTTTGAGGCTCTTCTGTCTCATGCCCCCACTTTGATGATTCATCATGCGGAAGTTCTGAGCAGTTTGTGCTGTGAGTCGAAGTTTTTTAAGGGGGGGAGGGAAAGCTGATAGCTACCACACCCTTCATTCTCATAAGCAATCCTATAACCCACAAAGAAATGCCTCCAAACTGGACATAAACATGATCAATATCAGCTTTAGGTTCTCTAAAGACTTGAATTTATTTGGGTAAAACAGAGGAACATACTGAGGGAGCTTACAGCCACGAGGGCTACGAGATGATTGCCCTCATGTGCCCTCTTTAATTTTTAGATTCCTTCTGTCACTTCCTATCTGAAGCTTTTCAGCACTCAAATTCGTCACCTTCTCTCCTCTTGATTGTCTCCGACGCTCCAAAGTCTCCCATGTGCACCAAAACTCCCTTCAGTCCATTCGACATCACATGCTCACAGCGTTAAGTTAATCAGCTTCCATTGATCGGTGATTTCTACTTTTACCTCTGTGATTTATCGCTCACCTGTTTTCGGAGGTCATCTATGATGGGCTCATACTTGCTGTAGTCCCTCATGTCAGGCATCCCCTTTTCCATGGCTGTTCTGATCTTCATCTCCAGCTCCTTGTTGGCCTGATCCAGGTTCCTCACCGTCTCCAGGTAGGTAGACAGACGGTCATTCAGATTTTGCATGGCCCCCTTCTCGTTGCCCAGAACTGAGGCACCTGTGCCACGACCGTCTGCCATGGCTGCACCTCCACCAAAACCTCTACCCGCACCACCACCCATTCCACTGCTCATCTTGAAGGCAGTTGAAGAAGAGGTCATGGGGCCAGAAGACCGCAAACTAGACACCGTTGAGATTCGGCTGCCACTTCCACCGGCTCCACCACAAATGCTGACAGCTTGGTAGTTGGGTGTAGAACGGGTGAAGGAGATGCGACCAGAAGGAGCCTGATGCATCTTGGATCTTTGGAAGCTCATCTTGGAGAGGCTGAAGTACGGCAAAGAACGGAGGAAAGGATGGGACGTCGAGCCTCACTGCTGGCCAGCTTAGAGAGTGACGCAGGCAGAGGGAAGAGGGGAACTTATACTCCTCCAAAGCCTCTCTCCCTCAATCAGTGCCGGACTCTCTGACCCTGCCCACTTCAACATCGCCCCATTTTCCTTTCCTGTAACCCTCCCCTCTGCTCTCATGCTCTCATTCATCCTCGTTCCTCTTTTTGTGAATTCTCTTTCCCCAGGCAACCGTGATGCTTATTGTGTTGGGTAAACTCTTAGAAACACATATCATGTGATCCAGCCACAGCGGACAGTTTGTTTGAATGAACTTCACATTCCATCACACATCACAGAACATAAAAGAAAACATTTCGACAATGAAAGACAGCAAATGAGAATTAGCACTCATTTTGTAAGAACAGAACACGAGTATGTTTCTTTGTAGAATGTTCCTGGGAAATGTGGATTTACTTTGTAAGAATGCAACAAATTCTTCTGGTTTGCCCATACAAGGCAAAATGTCTGCCACTTGGTGCATAGTTTCTAAACACAAGGTCAGCCAGACCACAAAATAAACAGATTATGCCTTCCTACCTCACGAGATTAGACCGATTTGGAACAGAGTCGCAGCTGCTGCAAGCACAGTAAAAGAAGCTTCTTCCAGTTTTTTAATGGAAAATGAAAACAACAATAATGTGTTCATGAGAGTAAAAGCACAAAATGAAGACAAAAAGTAGTTTATATCACAATCAAACGTTTCACGATGATTATTATGGTCAATTTATAATACTAAATCGCCAAAAGCTGCGTTCAAGAGGCAACACCCTGGTAATATACACAAAAGAGAGGCAGGCATAAAGGACCACAGTAAGCTGATATCACCTTTTCAGTATTTACGTCCAGTAATACAATCAAAAAGAGAAGGCCCCTCAGTTACCCATGACTACAGAGGCCATTATCTGAAGAAATCTGTTCTGACTGATCATTTATCTCTAAAGTCTTATCGCTGGTAGCTGTGATACAATTTTCCTCTTAAAGACGTTTTCTGTTGTCAGTGACCCTATTTCAACCCCAGGAAAGACACCAACTCTGGTCTTGTTATCACACAGAGGGACATCTGGAGTTGTGGCTTTTGGGAATGTCAAAGTGCGATGCTGGAGCCGTACCGTGTGCCATTCGTGCTTCTCGTTCTTGTTCCTCCAAGTTTGGGCCTCTTTTTCTTCTTCTCCTCTCATAAAAGCATGCTTAGGAACTTGTTTTGTCGTGGTTTGGGAGAACTAAGTCCCCTGATTCTGCTGTCTGTGTTTCCACTCTTGGAGTGTGTGTGTGTGTGGGAGTTAATTGTTGCCTTGTGATCTACCACAGAAAGATCCAACTAGCTGTCATTTAAAATTTCAACAAAATATCCCTGGAACTGGGTACACAATATTTTTTTTACTTAATTTTTATTCAGTTTCCATCAACAACAGCACAAAGTATTCATTTTCACAGTTACCTAGTTTTTCCTTTTTCAGCTGTGCAGCATTTGTACACATTATATTCAAGTATTACGCAAGAATCAAACATACAGTATATTAAAAAACAACACATATATATCCACTCCAAAATAATAATAAATGTCCACTCTGAGGTATAATACAATAAGGAAAAATATATACAAAATGTATATGTAAAATATATACAACGGGCAAAGATGGCATAGAGTATTTGTTTAAAGTTACCATGACTTTATTATTGGATCTGAGCATAAACAAACAGAATCGTATCAACATCAGCTATACAAACATACACACACACACACACATACTGCAGACTAAACTAACATCTACAGAGAACACACATGCGTCATGAAAATCACCCTGAAAATATGTTTCACCCTCTTTCATACATCCACTTAACAAATAAACAAGCAAATGAATAATTTCACAATGTACATTCATTTTGTAGAGTTAAAAGTAATGTGAAGTTAAATAATACTTTAACAGTAAAAGGCAGTATAAGAAGTGATATGTCTTTAAGAATGCTGATTTTGATGACCTGACACTTTTCAGTTTCCTGACACGTCTTCTTGTCGCGTAATGATTCATTACTTACATCCAATAATGCAATCCAAGAGACGAGACGCCCTCTGTGATCCATGGCAACACAGGCTGTTATCTACACAAATCCATTGTGATGACTTCATTCATCACTGAGGACTCATCTGTGGTCGCCATGATAGATTTGCCCCTTAAAGACTTTTTGATATCTCTGTCATTCACACTATTTCAAGGGATGGACAAAATGGATAGTAACTGGTAGTAACAAAATACAAGTAACTCTTGTACATTTGTCAAAATAAACTACAAAATACTGTGGTGTTATTTTCAGCATAATAACAAGCTCTACAGACAGAAGCATGGCTGTGCCACGGGCTCACGGGTCTCTCCCGTCGGGGCCAACCTCTACATGGAAGACGTGGAGAACAGAGCCCTGAGATCCTTCAGAGGAACAGCACCCAGCCGCTGGTTCAGACATGTGGACGACACATGGGTTCAAATCAAATCCCAGGAAGTAGAAGCCTTCACAGAACACATCAACAAAGAGGACAGCAACATCTAATTCACACGGGAGGACGTCAAAGACAACAGCCTGGTCTTTTTACAGCGTGATGAGGACAGAAGCCTCCACTTAGGAATAACAGAAAACCCACACACACAACACACTATGACAGAAACTGGTCCACCCAAAAGACATCACACCCAAACACAAGAAAAACAATTTAATGTATGCAGTCTAACGCAGAGAGGAATATGGAGACTTATACATGGGACAACAACAAACAAACAAACAAACAAACAACAATTAAACAAACACACGGCCCAACACAGGACAGCCAACATCTACAGAATCTATCTACATCTGAAGGACAAGGGACACTCTTTAGAGGACAACAACATACACATTCTGGACAGGGAAGACAGATGGTTCCAAAGAGGAGTGAAGGAGGCCCTCCATGTGAAAGTGAAAAACCATCTCTCAAAAGAGGAGGAGGACTGAGATACCCTTTATCATCCGCCTACAATGCTGCTCTTTCATCCCTTCGCTTAACACCTGAACTCATGTGACCCCAAGTGGTTGCCCTAACAATGGTCATTTGCACTTGGCCTCTGAACACTCCAACGACTCTCCACAAAGAGTACCAGGAGTGCTAACGAGCCAAGAGGTATCAGTGACCCAGACCGAGGCCCCACAGAGGTCAAATACCTGGGACTCCTAACCAGTCAGTCAGAACTGAAGAAGCCTCTTGGATGAGAGGCAACACGTCTTCAAGTATCTTCTATCAAGTCCAGTGTTACTCGATTCAACCCTTCTTGGATTCTTGCACCATGTTTGGACTTCTTCTACTTCTTGTGTTCATCCTCTTTGTGCCTACATGAATACAAACTTAGACCTTTAGCGATCCTAAACAAATACATTATTGAAAAAAGTTGGACCTTTTGATTTTTTATGTCTCTGTGAGCAACACGCCGAGCCTGGAGATGGGAGCTCTGGAGAGAGAGGAGGACACAGCTCACGGCAGCCAGTGTGTCAGTGGTAGGGCAGGAAACAGCGCCCTCTTATGGCCGGCTTTGTGGTTGTGGAGAGTGAGAGTTTTGCTCATGATGTTACTTAAACTAACTGTACCTTAGGTTGGGGGGTGAATTTGTAAAACATGTACACATTCAAGCAGCAGTCTGTGAGATTAATAATGAAGATTTAAAAAGTTATACAAAAACCTATAGAGTGTAGTTTTAAACTATACGATGCGACACTGCACCATTACGGAAGAATAAAAAGTGAGAATCTAGGACAAAATTCCTGTGCTATCATTCTTGTCTGTGTCTGTGTGTGTGTGCACATCCATAAAATATTTGATTGCCCTAAGTCTTAGGGCAAATGATCTCGATCTACAAATACACAAAAAGTAAGCAAGAGAGACCAAACAGTGAGACTGCATCTGTAAGTACCTCACTGCCCCAACACTGGAGGAAACCACACCCTATTCCCATAACAAGCAACATGCAGTGTTGTGGCATGGATTGGGGAGGTTTGTGCTGTCTTCAGTGATTGCATCCTGAGTTATGTTACACTCGGGCCCCAGAGGACCGAGCAACAAAACCAAATCAATCACCCAGGGGACACTACAAAGGCTGAAACACCATCCTGGGCTCCCATACACCCTCACTCCTTTATTCCCCGATTTTACCTGACCTTCAGGGTTCATCAGGTTTCAGTGCTTTCTCACACTTCACACACCCCCATTGTGCACTCTCAGCTTTTGATTTCCTTCAGTAAAATTTCAATAGGTGATAAAAAGAACGGAGGCAAAACAGCAAAAACAAGGAAACACCCAGGCGTCTGGCCTTTGACCCTGAAACAGGACAGTCAATTAAATCAGCATGACTTATCACATGACATAAATTCCACTCAGTGTTTGTTTTTCTTGCCCGTGTGTGCGTGTGTGTGTTGACATAATAATGTCTCACGCTCCAGAACCCAGCGTGGCAGAACAAGGAAATAATCTGTGGTTATGTTATGTGTTCGTTATAAACAAGTTTTTCATTCCTGCTCACTTCGTGTTGTCACGAATTCAATCTGATTACAGCTTTTGCTCTGTGCTTTATATTCACTTCCAAACATAAGACAGGAAAAGAACAAGAAAAGGGTACATGGTGCACAGCAGGAGTCCGAGCAACTCCAACAGCAGCTCCCTGTATGTGCTGCACATCACGGCCTGGGTAAGAGTCAGAGAACTCATGGCTCTGGATAAACTTAGACTCATTTGCTCGTTTGTTACCTTTTGAACCAGCTGCAGAGTCAGTACCGCTCTTACTCAGTACAGCACCCTTATATGCTGAATCACAGATACAAACTCGTGATTGTGCGTGGAAGTGACAAGGAATTTGGACATGATTGGGGGTGAACCCATGAGTGGTTGTCACACATTCTGAGCATCCACTTCCTCAAATACTCACATCCTCTCTCGGGAATTCCCTCAGTCCTTCGTACAGTGAGCAACTACTTTTATATCTCCTGCGCCTGCGTCCATTTTCCAGTTTTATGACAAGCGTCAGTGATGCTGACTTTGGCAAAGTGGAGGAGGCAAACAGAAGTTAGTGAAATGTGACAACTAAGAGATATTTTCTCTGCAAGATGTCATGTCCATTTAAAGCAGGCAGACATTCCACAGGAGGACATAAAACGAACAAAGAGCTGCCACAGCATAGAACGCGGCTCCCGTTTCTGCTGACAGGGCAAATTACATATCGTTTAAGCAATATGTTTAGAAACTACGTCTACGTTTTAGGATAGAATTATTTCAAAAAATATTTCTGGTCATGTTCCCTTACACAATCATTTTTATTTCTGTCCTTTAGTCACTAGGTGGCGTGAGACTCAAAGCAAAGCAAGCTGATAGTAGCGTTGCGCTGTGCCACTCCCCTCTCTCCCAGCCAGGCGTGATCTAGGGCCGTTACAGGGAGTACAGTACAGCATGGTCACCGTTCGAGTCCGCTCAGCTGTCGTCTCTGTGTTTACACAGGAAGCAGCAGCTCCAGTTTACAGCCGATGCCACTGATAAGCTCTGAGGTTTGGCTCTGTGTGGCTCCTCAGGTAATCTTCCAAACACTCCATAGTCTTGGCTCAAGTCCAAACCCTGAAATATGTTCCTTCATCATGAAAATCCCGTTTCTGCAGATACAGGTACATTGTTTGTGGTTTATCTCTTCACATTTTGGCGCTAATCTGGATCCAGGAGCTTTTTTAATTTCTTTGCGTTGTTCGATAAGTGTTATTCATATCTTTCGTAATTACTTTATGGTTGATACATCCATCTCAATGACAAAATCGGATTATAAATAGGAGCGATCTGGTCCACATCCAGGTTTTGAAGGTTGGCAGTAGCAGTCATTTCCTTCTGTGCGGTGCAGGATATTATTAGCGCACAATGCGTGTTGTGTCAGCTCGTTCGGCCTCGGCGCTCCGATGCGGGCGACGTTCTGTCAGTCACGGTGAAATAACACTGTGTCTTATCATTGCTAAT
>OMNV01009569.1:0-28709 GCA_900303265.1 Brotula barbata
ATCCTTCGGTGTTTCGCAGAGAAGCTGTAGTTCGTCCCCTTTGTTTTTGATAGCATAGATTTGTGAGGAAATTGCTTGAGGTGTGCGTAATCCTCGCTGCCTGAGGGGCAAAAGTGTTCCGGAGAGCCTGAGTGAAGGGCCTGAGTGAAGACCAGAACTCCATTAATTACAAATAAGTCTGCAGGGTCAAAACAGTTTGCTGCCATTTTTACAGGAACCGGTGGTCCAATGTTAACGCGTTCTTCTCGTGTATGTGATCTCAGGGGATTACCGAAAACAAACAGACAACAAAATAGCAGAAAAAAAAAGCTGGAGCGAAGCACCGAGGCTGCAGACGATGGCGCCATCTTGAACCTCAAATTTACATAGCTGGATGTAAAAAAAACTGTGGCCAGGCCAAAGGATTGGCCGTCTATTCTATTCTAACAACTGCTTTTCATCGTAAGAGGTTAAAAGACAAACCCCACACTGACCATTGTCAAAGTGACAGACTGGAGACTTTTCAAAGACAATTCCCAGTAGCAATAAATTTATGACAAACTCAAATTATTTTAAACAAATAAATCGAACACCATTTCAACATACAATACAACGTTCCTCTCTCCCTCCCGTGCTCGGTTGTTCCTTCGCTTGAGGTGTAGAACAGGTTCAGTCCAACATTTGGAAATGTATCCATGAAAACCATCGTTCCCAGCAGCCATGGTGATTCTCCACCTCGTGTAAACAGACCAGATCTGGCCAACGTGTCAATACAAAAAGTAAGGGCCGGGCCCTCTCGTACAAAGTGCGGCATGGTGAGTGTCACAGAGAAGGTTCCGGCTGCCGGACCACTTGGTCTAACTCGTTGATGAAGTGTTTGAGGTCATCCAGGCAACGTTCGCGAATCTCCCCGAGATTCTCCCTGAGGGGGACCTGCAGCTGCTTCTCTAGGTTAGGGTCCTTAGCCACCAGCATCTTCACCACCATGCCGAATGTCTCGCAGTCCTGACGGTACACCTAGACATGTGAGGGGACAGGAACATTTAGCATATATGAAAAACCCAAACAGACTCATGTCCATCAGCCAAAACTACACATACGAGGTGGGATGATTGAACATTTACTTTTCAGACACACGTTAACTAATTTTTATGTAAGCAAATATGCAAATGTAGGCTGAGATCAAGACAGATGAGAGGGAGAAGTTGTGAGAGAGCGGATATAAAACCGTTTCCTTCCTGCTCTACCTGTCACCTTGGTGCAAACACTCCAGCGTCACGGAGTTGATCACTCTGGTGTTAACACACATCACATAGTGTCAAAAGATAAACACTTCTCCCCTCAAGTTTAATAAGGGCCCTTTATATAGTACGGGGTGTTTCTAGAAGCAATAAAGTCCTGGTTTAGTGGTGACTCACAGGCGGATAAGAGGTGTTAGAGGGACAATGAGGAAGAGGTGCAGGAATCTGGTTTGGGAGGTGCTATTTCACACAGAGACTCGAATGTCTCATAAAGCAACTCTAAGAGCCTGCTGCTCTTGCACAGTGTTGATTCTGATTGGGAGTGCCATCGTAACTCGCGTCCTTCCCTCTGGATTCTCCTGTCCGACTGTCCTTTTCCGTTTTACACAACAGCAGAGAGATGAAAACAAATGAAATTTGTGTTTCCGGTGTTTATAAATGTAACGGAAAAGGAAAGTAAGACGGACATCACACAATTGCACAGAACGACCTTTTCTAACTGATGTGTGATGAGTCACTGACCGATCTCCATTTTTCCGTGGAACGCTGATAACACTGCTGCTCATTAAGGCAGACATAAAGCCTCCACTCGGAGATTCTTGGACAACATGCCGCGGGCAGACACGAGGGCAGAGTCCAATTCCATAGACCAAGGAATGTGTGCATACTGTACATGCTTTTTCCTTGAGTGTGTGCGCATGTGGCCGTGTGACTGTGGATGTAAAATTAGGACAGGCGATAGCGAGTTCCGGTCGTCACCGCCAGATATCAACGGTGGCTTCTGTGCTACAGGGCATTCCAAGTTACTGACCTATTTACAGCTTTTTTGACAATGTTGTTAGACTACAAAGGACACTTGGGAATAAAGATGTGATCAAATGTATTCTTTGGATGCTTTCCTTTTGTACTGTGGCAGCAACAGATGCACTTTACATTACCAACGAGGACAATTCAGTGAAGGTATCTGCTGAAGGAACAAGATCACGTCTGTCTTTATATAACCACAATTCTTCACTTTTGGTACCGTGTGAGCAGTGAACAGGGTTTGGACTTCACCCTCCTTGGCTGAGGTGAATTAAACAATGGAATAAATCTATGGACAGGAAATCTGTTGTGATCATAGAACTACAAACAGTTACAGGAAACGGTTCTGACGTAAAATGGGAGCAGTTTGTGATTGCTTCTATAGCCTATGTATGTTCCTTACATCCCCTTTAAGTCACTTTCATGATGTTACACAACGGCTCCACTAACTCAAGAAAAGCAAAACATTGGTGGGCACTTTCTTTCTTGTCCCAAATTTAGTAACTAAGCATCGTATCTTCAGTCTGTCTGTCATTAAGTATTACAGTGAATTAGATTGACTTAAATGACTTCAGTGGATACAGGGAAAGTGGTTCCTAGATAACAATGTGCTGAAAATATACTTCCTCTATTGAAACGAGTTTCCTGAAATCCCTCCCAGTTGTCCAATCAGGAAGGGAAGAACCAGCTCCTGACATTGGGGAGGAGGTCAGTTTAGAATCCCTTCGAGATTTTTTACATTCACCGTTCCTGTGAGCTGCTAAAACTGTAAGCTCGTTGCTACTTTTGTAAAACGAAAACTCAGAAACCAGACGTTTGGCTGAGAAAATATATTTAGATCTCTCAACAAATGTAATAAAATCCCCACTGTATCACAGCGTGCACTATAAAAGAGTAAAAAATAATAGCCTTCGGTGCCTTTCATGCCTTGTCACTCACTACAGCCACTCAGTCTGTATTGCAGCCAAAGTCAATTTTGACAATGAGAACAGGTTAAGGTTGAATTTCAGCAGACCAATTTCACTTAGCTACACAAACACACACTGAGGCACCGTTATAACGCTGCGCAGCACGTTGTCTGGCCGATGATGGAAAGTCCAGCATGTGATCTATGAGAAGTGCTGCAAAGGAGATACTGAGACCGGACCGTGTGTTTGTGTCCGTGTGTGTAGAGGAGATGGCTAGACCAGATTGTGGGGAGAAAGCTAAACATCTGGCCGACACTCGTCAAGCGTCTAAAATGAGTGACTACCGCAACAGAAACACTGCTGCCACTTCGCAGAGCACATGTGAAAGTGACTTTGTTGTTTCTGCCCACTTGCGACTGCGTGGTGGGCAGGCATGATGGGAAATTAATACCAGCCACATGCAAGGTCTTGTAAATTTTCCGTGGTTGGTGGGTTTGTTTGCCCCGAGAAACTTTGGCATGTAACCAACTGTAATTTAAGGGGCTGCAATATGCGTTTATAACAGCCTAAAGATAAGAGTATTTACTAGCCAATGTCCATGTGGTTTCACCACAGGAAATGCATTGTGCACCTGAACAATATTCCAGACGCCTTTCATGCAAATCTGGAACTTTAAGACCAAGGAAAGATTCATTTTCCATTACATTTAATCTTACAGTACTTTTCCAGACCTGTGCAGCAGCGCAGTGATGCAAATTGTGAGACTTGATTACTCATTTCAATGACCTGGTTATGTCTAATAGAAAAAAAAGCTGGCTGAGTTCGCTCGTGTTGGCAAATGACAACTAAATAATTCAGCCTCTCATTAGAGAAAGAGAGAGAGAGAGAGAGAGAGGGAGAGAATGAGGGATTCAGAAAAAAACATTTGTTAGTGATACTCAAATGACACAAAACACAGAGAAAAAGAGAAGAGAAGGAAAAAGCTGGAGCTGTCGGGAGAAATAGTCTGGTATCTCAGAGTTGGAACTCTTGGAGGGAAAACCTGAAATATCATATCCTTGTGAAAAAAAAACACATAGTGCATTCTCTGTTTTTATTTTTGATCTCACACAGACTCGTAGCAACAGCTATACGATGTTTATACTTTATACTTGAGTCTATAATGACACTTTGGTTGGATGCAGCGGCGGTTGCATTGTCTAAGATTTGCACGTAATCCCAAACATCTGAATACATGCAATAAAGCTGACAGAACGCAGCACAAAAGTTGTATACCAAGTCTCATAAAATGAAAGTGAATGAGGGGAAGGGAGAGGAGACACAGATGGGGGAGAAATAGACAGGCTATAAAACAGGCCAGAAGCTGCAGCGTCAGCAACTGCGCTATAACAGCCTATAGGCTCTGGGGCGCAGCTCGGTGGGTTCTGTGGTGCAGCTCGATGTGAGAGCTCAGTGTGTGCTCCGGGGCAGAGCTGGCTCAGGTTTAATGGTCCCAGTAAAGCAGCGGTGGAGCTCACTGGTGCAGGAATGGTCTTTATGAGATACCTACGCAGAGCTGAAACCTTTAGCCCGGGGAGGATTTTGCTTCGTTTAGTGGTGCACCTCCGAATTTATTGTATGCGTAAATACATGCCGTGCCTAAACTATGCTTTCTTCTTCAGATGGTGCATGTGCATAGGTTTATGTGTTCCCGTTTCATGTGTGCCTCTATGTACTTATGTTAACTAGCCTCATTGTCAGCATGACCCTATAGCAACGTCATAAATTGTGGCAGATTTCCTGTAATTTGGTTAACCAAACAAACAAAATAACAATATGCAAGTGTTTCCAAATGTCTGTGTGCAGGCCTATGCGTGTGTGTGCATTTGTAAAGATGAGTAAAGCACTGGGGGAGTTCCATATATTTAATCATCACTTAAATACAGTTCTAAAACTGGTATTTGCCCTGCTGAATTTTGCGATCTACCTACAACTGTGATTAGTGGACAGAAAAGTTAATTTCCTGCCTTGTTAAGGCATAATGGGCGGCTGTTCCAGTAATGCCTATCCAGTGCAATAATCCATGTGTGAGTCACGACAACCCAAGGCCAGTACAATTGGAAAATTTGCCAAGGATATGTGCTGTACATCCCCCGAGGAGACATTTGCAGCCGATTTTAATAAATTCCCTCCACGGACTGAGAGAAGTGTGAATGGCGAACACACATTTGCTTGGTGTTTTATCAGCTCACGGTCAGATGACTGGGACTGTTAAAACAACGTTAAGATCAAAGTGTGGCCAGAGGTTAAGAGTGTGAGCTTAATGGAGTTTTAAGATGTCGAGATGAGCTGGAAAGAAGTCGTTACCTTCTCGATCTCGCAGGCTTTGGCTGCGATGGCCTGGGCTCGTCGCTCATGGAGGTTTTCTGACGTTTTCTGGCCCTCCTCCACAACAGGAGCCACGGCTAGCTCCTCTTTCTCTCCTTCTGGGGGTTGGTTCTCCTCCTTAACGCAGAGCAGTGGAAAAGTCGAGTCACAGCTCCAAAGTTCACTCAGAAAATAAGGTAAACTTTAAATGACAATTAAACTGTTTCACGTTTTTAAAAAAGATGCCCCTACTAATTACTTGTTCTTTTGGATAAAGCCAAACATAAGAGTCTAATTGCAATTTAAGAGCTCTTTTTGGGATAGAAAGAAATAGCTCTGAAAACACAAATGGTTCAATTTGCCTCCATTGGTGATCAAAGCTATACCTTTAAGAAAAAATACATTATAAATTCTTGAAGATCACGAAATTGCTAGAAATCGATAAAGCACAATTAAAGGGGTGAAATGTTACAGTTCTAGCTATAACAAAGTGACACAATGTAGCGATAAGGCACGGAGAAGACAGAAACTTGGAGGTAGACGCTGTACGCCTGTCGCTTACTGAACCAAACTGACCTGACCTAGTATACAACGCCAACAGTCAGCAGACGTTATAGAGGAGATGTGGCTGATGAACTGTTGCAACGGATGAGGCTTAAATAAACTCATGAGGATGCCCAGCCTGGAAGGAAAAAAAATAGCTGGGGCCATGCCGAGGCTTTGTAGTTACGTCTACATGTTTAATCATGGAATTAGGGATTCATGGTGAGGGATTACAGACATCCCTAAAAGCAGTGTCTGAGACATCCAAACGTGTACCCAGAATCTTTGTAGATGTAAGGAAATGATGCCATATGGGGCCCAAACCATGGAAATCAATTTCATGACTAAGACTGCAGCTGTATATCATACGTTGGCATATTTATAGCAACAGATGTGGATCTTCATAGCGGACACTATTTTTTACCTCTAAACATAACTGTAAATTTAGTTCAACATCAAAGTTATTTTCTAATGTAGCTATGAGGAGGTGGTTAAAGCCGACCTGATGTTTCCTATTAAATACAAATATATAGAAGCAACATTACAGCAGCCTTTTACCGAACTAACAGAACGGGAAGGGTAACCGACGGGTCACAAACCAACTAATGTGTGTGCTGGAGCTTCTCGTAGCTTTGAGTATTACTGTGAAGGCCAAAAGAAAGAGCAAAAGGGGAGAAACGGGGCCGGCCTGGATCAACGCTCAATTTCTTTAGCTCATTTCCTGATTAAACTATTAGACCTCAAAGGCTACTGAGCCGAACTGGCCAACCATGACGAAAATCCGCTCATACATTAAGAAAAACAGGCCACAGAGCAAATCTCTAGATGACTGAAGAAAGTCATTACGGGAGAGAGGGCATCCCAAAGCTGACTGTGGTCTCAAATGAAGCACAAATCATACAGCACTGTCCAATTATACCTCCCTGAAGATATGCTTGGGTTAGGTCCAGTGTATATGTGAGATCACTTCTGTCGGTCTGTGTAAGTGAAAAAAATCCCTTTTTAAGTCTTTCAATTCGGCACACGCTGGGCACATCTTAACCTGGAAAAGATGCTCCTTGGCAGATAAACTGCATCAAAATTAAATGATGTCTGCTGTTTTGTCTAATCTCTTTTCGATGTAAAAATAAATTGAATGAAAATGGTTATTATCCCTGGAGTTTCCAATGTTATTTTCCTTCCATTTTTGCTGCTGAGATGATGTCTGTCGGTGCCAGTTTGGTCTGCTAAACCATGGGCTGGTCTTTAAATGTATTACTATTAAATTAGGATCACTCCACATGTTCAAGCTCTTGTCTTGTGTTCGATGAGAAACACATTGTAATACAGAGAATTTATTGTTGTAGTTGTCTTAGTCCCACTGAAAACTCAAACCATGATTGTAAACACAAGGTTCTGGTGTCAACCCCACACGGTTTAACTGGGAACACTTTTTTGGAGACATTTTAACCTGCTGTGTATTTCAACATGTGTTCCTTGAACTTCAGAGGAAAAAAAAAAAAAAAAATCAAAACTCAACCCCATTCAACCAGACGTGAATCTGTCTAGGTGTCAGAGGGAATCACTGGTGTCATTTTCAGCTGTGTTCTTATGCATTTTACTGATCATTATAGAGGAAATATTTTGATAATTTAGATTGTAAAATTGTGCAATATCGTCAACCATCAATAATTCTCACCATACAATAGACGTGCATATGATAAAGATTATTAAGGGGATCTATCTCTCAAAAGTTGCCAAGGGTGTTGATCCTAACAAAATCCTCAGAAGTGAGATAGATTTCAGGGGGGTTTCCGAGTTGGGGCCCGGCAAGACTCAGAATGAGGGAACATTTTGCACATTTTCTAGTGAAGGGATGAAACCTCTTGGTGACCTTTTGGTTACAGGATGAGCTTTATAACCTCAAGGCCACCCTGGCTCCAAGCCAGGGCTGGAGTTGCTCTTTCTGTGCCCCCGTCTTTGCTCAGTCCTGTCTGCAATGGCTCCAGAAAGCCTGCGTGTGTTGTTTGTTGAATCCTCACAGCAGGCAGTGGCCAGGGCCATTAGAGCAAGCTTTACAGAGGGCACAGAACAGGCCTTTCATCTCGGCCAAGGTTATGGGTTTGTGCCCCGAGAGAAGAGCACAACAACACACCACAGGCTGGATCAAACACAGCAGTGGCGTGTGTGTGCATTTGGAGGGGTGGCGGTCTTCCTAAACCTTCATCACAGCACCTGATTGAGGTTGAGGGGAGTGATTCTGAGGAAAATGCACATTAGGAGGAAAGGAAAGGGCCTCTGTATTCAGTCTTTTGATCTCGACCCAATATTCCTATGAACAGGATGTTCAACAGTTGTGATTAAAATCAGTGTTTCTCTCTTTATTTCTAATTTCGGTTTTTCTTCCTATTGCTTTACTTGTTATGTGAGGATTTCTTTGCACTATACACTGATGGCTAAATAACTATAAAGACTATAAAAGTTAAAAAAGGATATATAAGATTGAACAAATAACATAATTGATAGATAGCAATGTAGCACGGGCTAAGGTCAAAATGCTTCGGGGACATTTTGGGAAAGAGGCAACATTGTAGGACATCTTAGCTGATGTTCTTAGGGTTGAATTTGTGACCTATTTGTTACACACCAATTCATG
Source organism: Brotula barbata (assembly GCA_900303265.1). Taxonomy (NCBI): domain Eukaryota; kingdom Metazoa; phylum Chordata; class Actinopteri; order Ophidiiformes; family Ophidiidae; genus Brotula; species Brotula barbata. Next base: position 8,457 of record OMNV01009569.1, read on the forward strand.
AATTTGACAATCATGGCCAACAAACCAACTTATTCATACACTTCGAGAGAAAGGAAACGATTGTTCACGGTGTAAACACATCTCAGTGAGTTCCACAGGGACTCCTAGTTTTGTGGCTAAGATCCTGTGATAAAGTTATGACTACAGCTACTGAGTTAGTCTCTTCACTTCTGGGTGGCCACGGGTGGGCCCACACCGAAGCCCTGATCACTTCTGATTCCATTTACACCGCTCTGCTCTGATGGAAACAGATAGATAACAAAACAAGCTAACAGTAATTGCAAAGCAGACAGGAGACAGCTACACTTTATACGGCACTTCCTCAAAACAATAAAAAATATTTTTAAGTGATTGAAACATGACTTTAATGGAGGCGTACTACCTGCACTTTCATCGACATTGAGCTTCACTCCCTAAACCATTACAAGTTAATGTGATTGAAGTCTGCTTACACCGCAGGTAAACAAAGCGCAGGCTGATTGCTTTTATGCTCTGCGTGAGGGCCATTTAAAACCCATTAACATACTGGAATGGGACTAAACACTTAGCAAAGTATAAGAATGATGGAATTTAAGAAGTTCCAGATGCATTCTGCAGTACTGTGACAAGGGTCCGTGGTCCACATTAAACAATTATAGTCTATAACGGATTTAACTGAGATAGTTAAATATTTGTGAGAGATAGTTTGTTTATTACATTTTATGTTACGCTCAAAGTGATTCTGATGCATTACAACTTTCATAACGGTTGGTTGTAGTGAGATTAATTTACAATTTTCATTTACCTTAATTGAGACTCCACTCTGAGGAGAACCCTCCCTCGAGAGGCCAGGAATTTTGTCTGGAAAAACAGGAGAGTGATAAAAATTGTGAGATTTGAGCAGAAGACGCACTGATGTGTAGAGAGAAAAAACACAAACACACAAAGGCAAGGTGGACAGCAGTGGGATTCAACAAAGAAAAAGAGAAAGCATTAGAACGTCTTAAAAGTGGTAATTGGTGCGCTGGAAAGGTGTTGATGTACAGCTCCAGGATCCAGACAGGTACCTGGGCTACAACATCTGGAACAATCAAGAAACAGATGGTTCACCATCATGCTCCAAACTCCAGCGGGTGGAGTCACTGAAGAACTCACTGCCTCTACCACAGATTACTATTCATCAATTGGATACCACCTCCTTCCTCTCCCATTACTCAATTATTGACTCCTTGTCCTGCCAATTCTGTCACACAACATTTAAGAGATGAACGCCATCCAACCGCATCTACCACCAAATGAGAACTCTAAAGGCCATGAAACAAAAACGTACTCGCGGTGGAGCTTTAGCTTCAGGAATATCCATCAGTCATGCTATAGCTTCCTCTCTTCTTCTACACACACACACGACCTGGTGGCATCTTTATGAGGCCTGACAAAGTGGCAGACAGAGCGGGGGGGGGGAGGCTGGCTGCCGGACACATTAGCTACGCTCCATGTCTCTCTCAGGTTACACAGACTGGGATTGGGTTATGTTTAACTGTATTAACCTTTGTACACTTTCTTATAAGGTATATTTATAATTCGTCTTTTATTAATTTTTATGTGCATTTTCAAACCTTAGAGGTCAGAAAAGAATATAAATCATACACTTGCTCTGGGAATTGTTTTTAGGATTTAAGCGATTCCCAGGGAGATACAAAATGACCAACCAAAGTTCACAGTCTAAACAGACCATCAGAGCGACTGGTATGACTAAACCTAGACTTTTGCAACAACTATGTTGAATTGTACTTAGAAGCTGTCCTGCACACAAAATACATTTCTTCAAACCCTGAAAGAAGACCAAACCATTAAGTCACTGGCTGTGTACATCAAAACTAGGCCTCTCATCTTACTGCCGCTATCCTTACAGTATGATGATTCATTGTGTCATGCCGTACCGCCAAGAGGTTATGCTCATGCATTTCATTAATAATAGGTTGACACTATCTAGTGAGGACTTGCTATTCTATAATCCCCTGAGCACAAGTCATGATGATAATATACTATGTCATCAAATGTACGATGAAAGGACAGGTGGGCACTGCTGATGATGGTAGCAGACCTGAAGGAAACAGTACAGACTGTGGAAAAAGGAAGGATAGGATGTTCATATCTACAGTCTATAAATAACATGCATCATAACGAGGGGGCACTCCAGCACAAAGATATTTTACAGTCCAGTTAATCTGAGATTTATTACCTGTTGTATGTCATCTTGACATACATAAAGCCTCCAGTATCATTTTAGAAACGGAATAAAACAGAGATGTAATCTTGGTCATCTAGCACTTTTTTTGAACATCAAATGTATTGATTAGCTTTAGAATGCTCGGGGGCTGGCTTAGCTGATGCTTACCCTACCAATAGGTTTTGAGTTACAACGAAGCCTTGTTGGTCAGCGGACTACATAGACAGTAGGAAGGGAGGAGGCTCGGTTCAGCTGTTTGTTTTTCTTCCTTTCCAACTGTCCCAGCATAGCTTCGGTTTAAAATATTCTGAAACCCCTGTGAGTTCAGAGCTACATTCGACAATGAAAAGAATTTAACAAATTTTCATTGTCGATAACATTGACTATTCCTTGAAGACCAACAGTATATTGACCTGCAGTTTGATGGTCAGAGATCTGGAAAGTAAAATCCAATTCCTACACATTGCCCGTGTGAAAATGATATGTTTTGCCTTTCAGTGCCCTGAAGCACGTGTGAAACGATAAGTGTGGCAAATCAATCATTTCATACATTTCGACAAACCTGTGTAGGAACCATGGGAAGTGCTGCTGTACCTCCATGTTTAAGTCAAATTGTCACTAACTAACTGAAACAGATCATCCTGCTACAGACCTGGGTGGTGAAAATCAGTGTCAATAGTGTCATTCAATATATTTTACTAGAATTCTTTATGGATAAATATTGTCTTGAAATAGCATATGGCGTAATGTAAGTTTAAACTTTGAGGTTTTTTTTCAGTTCTTTCCTACAATCTTGAATCCTTCTCTACATTCAAAGGTGAACCCACAACCTTTCTTGAGATGACAAGGATGCAAGGAGAGACGTGAGGAATAATGCATCAGTCTCTTGCCACCCAGGTCCAAGCTTGTCCACATGGCTAAGTGTACAGACCCAAAGATTCATGTCCGCTCTTTTGGGAAAAGAGTGCCCCCCAAAGGTGCTCAGAAACACCGGCGTGTCCCTCTGCACAGTCCACACCTGCAAAGCCAGTCAGCCAGAAGATGAATCAGGGAAAGACAGTCAAAGAGAGAATAAGAAAGTGTATGTCCCATAATCAATGAATGTGTATTTTAAGGTTGAAAGCATTTCTGTAAGATATACTACAGACTATATGAGACTGGTATTATCATGCTAAACGTACTTTTAAACCTCCCTCGTGCCAGAATGAGCACAACAGAGGATTAAAAGTATCCCACGCTGCAACCACACCATCAGGGAGTGGAAGCTTGCAGGATTGTACATACTCTTGCCTTGCTGTGAGGTGAACAGCAGGTTCTTGGCTCTGTCTGGTGAATAGCCTCTGCTGCTGACACTAGAGCCTGAGCGACTGTGAGGCGAGCGGGCCATGTCCCGCCGCACAGGTGAGCGTTCTCTGATGGGAGGGAATGCCGCAGCTTTTCTCCTGTAGTGGTCTCTGTCTTCCCTAAAAAAGGAAAGGAAGTTACTCAGATGAAAGCCGAAGAAAGCTGCCCCAAGAACTGATAAATACTCATTCACTCGTACCCTCTGTCCAGGTTGAGGATGGCTTGCACTAGTGTGTCTTCCCCACCCTCTGGTAGCGATCTGGGTGCTGGGTAGATGCCCTGGCTTCGTACATTATGAGGAGGAGCCCTAGGACTGTGGGAAGAACAACACATGGGTTCAAATTAAACTGTATTATATTAAAACAAATATAATTTCATCTGTGCTTTAGTCGAAGAGTTTTTTCAAAGAGTGGCATCAGTGGGATGCAAGCCATTATGCCTGGCAGATTTGGATACTCCTGCACCATCATGTGTGCCACAAAATTCATTCAAATTTAATTTGAGTGCACGAGTGCACCCTTAAATATGGAGAAATGCACTAAAATAAGAAAAACAAGAGGCAGGCATCTCAAACTATCCAGTTATGGTACACATTGAGACATGTCACATTCCACATTACCCATACGAGCTGGAACTAATCCAAAAACCTGATAACCGTGCAGAAACGCAGAGCAGGCTGCATCTGTCTCTGTTCCCTGTCAGGAGCCTGACCTGACTCCAAACCGTTTCACAGGCTGGGTTGACACAACCAGTCACTTAAGAGAGGCCCTTTTCAAATGAGGACAATAACAGAAGAGTAACGCTGCAAAAAAAAAAAAAAAAAAAAAAAAAAGCAAAAAAAAAAAAAAAAAAAAAAGAGTGCATAAAGCGAAACAGAGCAGCACATCTACAGTCTCTGAATGAGAAGAAGGGCGGTGAAGTCATGTATTTTTGACTTTGAAAATGTCCATGTGTGTCTATGTGATGTGCTTGATCATTTCTCTGTGCTTTATAGGGCCTTTTTTGGCTCTATATTATATCCCCCCTGATATCTCCTAGCCTAGTGTGATGGCGACCCACTCTCTAATTCCCCGATCTCCTTTCAACTGATCTCTGTAGTCTACTCACACCAAACCCACCAATCAATCAGTTGGGGGGAAACTGACCTTGGTGCCCTTTCACAAGCCACACATTTGTTTGCGCTGAAAGCTTCATATTGCTGTCTGAATCCACAGTAGTAAAACTGTGCAAAACTATCTTTCTGCCTTTCTTTGACTTTTCTTGCCGTCATCCATGTGCAAGCTCTCGTGTTTTCCCATAATCCAAAATACAAACGGTACATGAGAATGATGTATTAAATAAATGTAATTACAGAATTCAGCTTCAAAATACATCAAAATGCTCCAAAATGATGTACCACCGTACCATGAAGTCAAGCCTCTAACTTGCTTCACGTTTTTACATGCGAGTATAAAGAGAAACATCTGTTTCTGTTTGGAAAATTGGTGTCCAACATGTAACACACAATGTAACATTCAAGCTTGTGATAAAAAGTGCTTTCATTCAACATCTTGAGCTACTGAAACGGTTGGATTTTTTTTAACAGTATTGGTATTGAAATATTTCCAGTGATTGCCAGTCTGAGTCAAATCAATTTGGATCTGTTTCTGTTGTGCCCTGGCACAACTACTGCAGCAAATTCATTCAATATGGATCAGCGCCTCCCTTTGGAACATGCACAGAGCTCAGCAATGGAAAATAATCAAATTGGTCACCAGAAAGTACATGAAAAAGCTTAGTGAATAGGTATTAGTAGGCATTTGGGAATCCACTGGACTTTTTTGCTTTTTCTCAATGTGGGAAATGGACCTCATTTTCTATTTTTGTCTTATTTTAATTACTGTACATGAGCGATGCATGTCTGACACCGTTATCTGGAATGACATTTTAAGTAAGGATTTTTCAGTAATTTATCATTCCTTAAATCGCCAACTCAGGTGGGACGCAACGCTGACACACAGAGATTAGTGGAAGATAAAGCTCAGGATTTCAACTGAATATTTGTGATCAATCTGTTGCCAAAAAGTCTCTGACTGAATCTGTTGCATGGCCAAGAATCACTGTAGGACTTGTCTGGACTCTAACAGTGTGGAACCAAGTGAAAAAGCCTAGGCAGGCCAATACGGGTCTGACCAAGATAAATGCTTGGTTCTGTGTAAACAAACACTCCACACACGGATAATGAAACCAAAGGCATATTCCTGCAGAAATCAACCTCCGATTAGCCCACAGAAAGACTTATCACAGCACAAATGCATGGGAAAAGACTGCCCCCTGCTGTTCAAAATTATAACACACAGTCCATTACTAATGGCGCTTGTACAGTTAAATTTCTGAGACATTATTAGATTTTGGAACAATATTAGAGGCCTGAGTAAAAATGTGGGTTAGTTTACCCAAACTCCATAGGTCTTCCTGTGTGCTGGTCCTCTCTGGGCCCTCTGTAAGGATAGTCCTCCTGGAACAGAGTTAAAAAAGAAAACGAAAAGAAAAGTTCATTCTAATTTAAATTTAAATTTTATTTGCTTTATTAGCTTAGCATAATTTACGTGGAAAAAAAAATCAAACCAGCTCCCTTACTTATTCTTACTTTTTAAATGCCTTTGTTTATATGCATGCAATAAGATTCACAGATGTTTTTGTTGTATTGGTAGAAAGTTATGCTCTCACCCTCCTTGAAGGTGGACCCGCTCTACGTTCAGCAGAGAAATGAACATTGTCGCTATGGTAGCCTCGTTGGTCTTCGCCGTGGTAATTGCGCGGGCCTCCCCCATTTGGGAAAAAGCGGGGACCTCCTTCATATTCATAGCCACTTCGGTTGTAGTCATCCTCTGCTCTGCCAAAGGGTCCCCTCCTTTCAACAGCCCCAGCTGCTCGTGGATATGGAGCCTATCAAGAAGGGCACACTTCTTAATTTGACATTTTTGGTACTATTCCTGGTTATTTGTTTGTGGTCTTTTTATGTGTGTGCATTCATCTCACAAGCAAGTTAAAACACTGGTTGGTGGTTTGCAAGTTATGGCTCAGAGGGTGACGCCTTCTCACACGTACCATCGTGCTTTGGAAGGTTTTCAATTGATTGTTCTTTCATTTCTTTCATGCAACTCGGTTGGTTAATTTAAGGCTTGAAAATCACCTGGCAGAAACTCGAAACTTGTTTATTTCTGCATGTGTACATTTTAAAACAACTTGTAGGGCTGAATTATATTGTAAACACTTCATCATCATTTCAAACTCACCGGTCTCTCGTTTAAAAAGCGGTCGTCATATGCCTCTCGTACATTTCTGTCTCTCCTGTATGTCACTGAACCAAGCAAAGAAAAGAAAGTTGTTCATTTAAACAACCTGCTTCCTGATGTTGAGGAAATTATCGTGTAATTTGCAGCTCTTAAACTACCGGTACTGCTGTAGAAATTCTCAAATGTGATTAAAATAAACCACTAAACTTAACACCATCAATCTTGTTTCTAATCTTCAAATGTTCTTAAGCAGCTAGTAATGAGAAATAAGAAAATGAGTCATTCATGAACTTACTTTTTGACCCACAGAGGTGTGTGAAAAATAAGATCTTCAACACAACCTGTGAAAAGATGAAAACATAAACCATCTTCAATCACCATTGGGTCTATTGTCATAAACACTGGAGGTTTATCTTCATTTGTAGTCAAATGGTTGGCAAACATAACAAACGTATCAGTACGCATTCTGTGAACATTTGGACTTGCAGTGAACTCAATAGCCAATTCATTTACCAATGTCTAAGGGAAAAGAATGTAAGATTATAAGAGTATAAGAATGTGAGAATCTCAGAGTACCAAAGCAAAAAAAATAAATTAAGAGCTGCAGTATTCTTTCCTGTCCGGCAAAGACAGTGGACTGTCATCGAAAATATGATGAGGCATGTTTAGGGATTGTTATGATCCTGCAACTGTCAGCTGAGATGACATTTTACACAAGTACGCGTTGCACCCGTGTTACAGACGACCTATAACAGGCAAGCAACATGCAATACGTTGGAAACTGAACTGCACGTTATTCTTAGCTCCATGAGTAGTACTAAATCGAAGCAGATTCATGTATAATGCACGATTAGCATCGCTAACTAGCTAGCCACCGTTCTTTGTTGCCAAAGCCCACGTGTTTTATGTCAGCTGTAGGCAAAATAGTAGGTCGATTTTATCACAAAAACAAACGCAGGAAACATTTAATAGGACAATGAATAGCACTGCATGAAATAACTTACATCAAAGGTGTCTGGTGGCCCAATTTCCTTACCTCTCTATAATTACTGTCCCGGTGGCTGCGATCACCGTTTTATTGGTGTAGACAATTATACGTCATCACAGTGCGACGCTGTTAGCTTTCACTCGTTAAATAAACACTAGCTACGCGTCGAGCTGTTTTCGACTCAATTGGCGGCAGGAGGTGAAACTCGAATATCAAAACAGACGTGTGTTGCTTTCAACGGTTGTTTGTGTGTTTACACCACGAGCCTCTTCGTCAAATGAACCCAGAATGAGCGGAGGTTTGGCACCCAGTAAAAGCACCGTGTATGTGTCCAACCTGCCTTTCTCCCTGACCAACAACGACATCCACAAGGTATTTCCATCCCTCCATTTGTTAGTAAACACAAATTAAGGCCTTTTTGCTTTGCTTTTGTTTGACTAACTGCATTTTAACAGAGACCACTTTTTCCTCATTTCAGCTATTCACCAAATATGGGAAAGTTGTAAAGTGAGTAATGGAGTTGATGCAGTTGTTAACAAGTAACCATTAAGAGTGAGCACAGAACACAATCAACTGACATTTTTATTTCAGAGTTACAATTGTCAGGGATAAAGACACCCGCAGGAGCAAAGGTGTGGCGTTCGTTCTCTTCCTGGATAGAGAATCAGCCCATAACTGTGCAAGATCGGTGAACAACAAACAGGTGAGGCTGGGTCACCTTAGCATTCATTATTAATTCAACAAATAAATATTGTTTTTGACTGAACAGGAGGTGCTGTGTGACAGTTTAATCATGTTTTTGTCTCCCAGTTGTTTGGCCGAACGGTGAAAGCCAGCATTGCCATTGACAATGGACGAGCAGCAGAGTTTATAAGGAGACGGAACTATACAGACAAGACTAAATGTTACGAATGTGGGGTCAGTCCATATTTAACACTTTCGTCCGTTAAATTTTCATATTTTAATGGCTTGTGTTGACAAAAATATAAATTAATAATTTGTTATCTTAAACTCAGGTTCTGTGTGTCCCTACTCTTATTTTGAGGCACAGGGCAGAATATAAAGCGCCCTTTGCTGACTTCACTGACTTATGTGCTTAACTCATTTACAACCAAATTACCAGATAGAATCATAAAATGTAGATGGATTTAAAGGTTTTTTGTTAGCCATTGTATTATAATTCTGCGTGATTTTTTGCTTTGGTTTTTTAAATCAACCATTACAGGATACAGGACACCTGAGCTATGCATGTCCCAAAAACATACTGGGAGAGAGGGAACCTCCAAAGAAGAAAGAAAAGAAAAAGAAGAAAAAGGACGAACAACCTGAGCAGGTGTAAGTAATTTAGTGATGATTGAATATTGTGTCAATGTTACATAGCATGTCATTTGTTAAAACAATTTCTACACTTTTCCCCTTATAGTGAGGAAGAAGAAAGTGAGGAAGAAGGAGAGGACCCAGCCCTTGATAGTCTTAGCCAAGCTATAGCTTTTCAGGTTGGTGTGCAGCTATGGACAAGAAATGCAAGACATTCAGTTAGATTTTTCTTAAGTAACTGAAAGGTTTTGCTACTGTGCTGTGTATCCCATGAGGATGTAACACAAATTAGGTATTTCTGAGACATTTACAGAAAGGGAAACTTGTCACAAACTATTATTGTTTTACCTTATTGTTTTGTAAATATTGTCATTATCTTTGTTTCTTGTCCATCCTAGCAAGCTCGTATGGAGGCAGAGGAGGAGCAGCGGAGGAAGAGGGCTGTTTTTGCTAAAGAGGATGGTGCGCAGGCTTCGACATCATCGGACTCGAGGAAACCAAGAATTAAAAAAAGTGCATATTTCAGTGATGAGGAGGAGCTCAGTGACTAATAATGAGTGATAAGGATGAAACACTGGACACAAAATACTTTTGACATCAACAAAAAGCATCAGGTGAATATGTATCATGTAAATAAGCATCTCAGATTTTGTTTAAAGATGCCTTTTGTTACAGTAGCAATCTGAGTAGTAGCAAACACCCCCTCAGATAAACTTGAAGAAGAAGGACGTGTTTTTTACGTGGACACAGATAAGTCATAAGTTTATGTCTGTAAATATTTTAATAGCTTGATTGAGTGATTGAGTTTTTTCATCCATCCACGATCTATACTGCTTATCCATGCTAGGGTCATTGTGGGTCAATAAACAATAACATCAATAACATACCAACTTGATACTGAATTGATGAGATTCTTGGGTTAACATAAGTTTGGTAGGGTGAGGCCGTTAGTTCTCTTGTCCAGTGAAGTCAACAAAGAAGTAGCAAACCTTTGTACCTTAATTCATTCTTGATTAACATAGATGAATTGAAATTGGAATGGCCATTTTGAAACCATGCATTGGAAACAGGTACAGGAGGCCTGATTTATTAACATTCATTTCTCACAGAAGATGACTGTTCGTAAATTTGGTATTCAGGGAGATAACCAAAAGGAACTAAATGTTTCAAAGTGTTTTTGTTATAGGCTGTCCTACAAGTATAACATGCAGTGAAGAACAGCGACAACATCATATATGAAATATAAAAATACACTTTAACCACTCAATGGCTGAGGTAACCATCACAGGGTCGATCTTCATAAACAACAGATTTTTTTTAAATTCTAGTGAAAAGCCCAAAGTTTCCAAATGTGTCAGGATGGATTCTTGCTAAATTTGGATAAAATGATGCCCAAACATTTGGAATAAAGAGAAAATGAACAGAATTTGAAATGCTAATCTTAAAAAATTACGGTCACTAATTATGGTATTATGTTTTTACACCTTGTCTTAATGGCAGTAGTATGTTATGGGATATCTTTATCATATTTATTTTTTTAAGATAACATGAGTTATATTTCAGCTGTTTCGAATAATAATATGTAGAGTAAATAAAACGTTATCATTATTGTTATGTATTCATTTATATTTATAGGATTTTTTTTTTTTTTTACCACAACCTCAGACACTTTGATTTTTAATTCATTATCTACACTTACACTCACTCATTGATTGGTTACTAAATGGAAATAATATCACATTAAAGTGAACACAATTACCAACCAATTTACAAGGGTTCAATTATTACAGTAAAATGGTAACAGATGTACGTTAAGAAAATTTTAATCGAATGAAAGTGTGTACAAGATCATAGTTTAACAAATCAGCGGTAATAATATCTTCAGTAGTTAGATCAGTTGAACGCACAATTGAATTGAAAATTAAAATGCGCAAAAAGTGAGCAATCACACTTTTATAACGCATAATAGTATAATAATCACAGTGAAATGGTCTTTTCATTTATATTGTATAATTCTGGGTGTGCGTAATAAGCACTTGAATATGCGATGTCATCGATAAATAATATTGAGGACCACGTTGGGGTTTTTACAGTGGGGACGTGAACGCAGCATGGATTTATCAAGAGGAATGTCAGGCTCGGGAAGTGACTCGGTCTCTGATTGGACAATAGCAACCACGTGACTATTTCCCAAGCGGAGTTTCCACGACAGCTGGAAGCCGAGCGGCACAGGCGCATCGCTTCTTTGCAAAATTGTAGGAAATAACAAGAATTCGACTCGTTTCGGCGCATTCAGATAGAAGCTGAAGTGGTATGGGCGACAAGAGGAGTCCTACAAGGTAAAACAACCGAGTTTGTGCGACCTACATGCTCAGGCTGCGGGAGAGGACGGAAAAAATGGGTTTTCACCACGGTCTCTCTCTCTCTCTCGCTCTCGCTCTCTCCCCCTACTGTGTGTGTGCGTTGTTGCGCGCGCGTATGTGTGTGTTAAAACCTCATCGCCAATTACAGTGTTGGATCACAGCGCTTGCAGATGATTTCCTAAATCCGCCAGGCTTACCCAGATGTTTGCCGTGTCGGTTGTGAACCGAACTCACTCTTTCTTCTCTCGCCCCCTAATACCACATCCCTTGATCTTCCGCCCCTTTTTTGAAACATTTATTCACTTGTTTCTGCTTTTTTTAAAGGCCGAAGCGTCAACCGAAGCCCTCCTCCGACGAGGGGTTTTGGGACTGCAGCGTGTGCACGTACAAGAACACAGCGGAGGCTTTCAAGTGCATGATGTGTGATGTCAGGAAGGGGACATCAACAAGGTAAGGCGCTGTTTACCCTTGGTTGATCACTGTACGTGCTCCTTTCTACACCAGGGCTTCCCAAAGTGGGGCCCTGGGGTCATTTGGGGGCCCTGTGACACCCCCCAGCAAAATGATGAATAGCTTAAAATAATTAATGAAAAAATATATACACCTTTACAGTTGCTCGAGCATTTTATATATTATGATTATTGTAACTGAATTAGCTTCTTTACTTCTACAATAACAATAACAGATGTGAGAGTAAACAAAATAAACCTGTTATATGTCTCATTTTATAGAAATGACCTATTCTCCTCTTGTAAGTGGTTATGATTTGTACTTGCAGCCGGTCATTATGCATTTAACACGGTGCATGCTCTATTTGTCCGTGTGTGTGTCTGTTTGTGTGTGTGCAAGAAAGATGAGCAGGGTATTAAAGTGACATTTTCATTACAATTACATTAATTCCCTCTTTGCTACAAACAAACCCGCCTCTAAGCAGCGCATTAGTCTCCATGTTCATGCTACGGTGTTGACACTGACCTCGGTGAAACGAGGAAGAGGGATGCCTCGCTCCTTAAGCACACACATCCATCTTGTTGCCCCGGAGATATTTGAAACAGACGGGGGTGGGGGTGTTGGGGGGTGCCTGCCTGTTGTGTGCAGGGACCCACACACTCACACACAGGTACTCCTGCATTAAACACTAAGTGTGTAGGCACACACAGGGTTGCAAATGTACTGTTATAATTTGTATACACACACGCACACACAACGGCCTCTCTGCTGTGGACGATATCAATGATTTGAAGCCAGTCCATCACAGGAAATGACAGTTTTGTTCCTCAGTTGCAGCCACTGTGAGGATGAAAACACAACAATGACAGAGAGGAAGTGTGGCTTTCAGCTTTGGCTATGGGAAAGTGATGTTGTTGTAGAGGTTGAACACCTTCCTCTTTAATGCATCGCCAATTATCTCCGTCTGCATTAGCAGAACTTTCCAAACAAGCTATTTAACTACACCAATGTCAGTGCTTCGAGTTATCCACTTTGATGTGTTCTCACTCAGTAGTGCAGTGCATGCTGCTTGTACGTACTTGTGTCTCTCTCTCACTCTGTGTGTGCGTGTGTATTTGTGCACTTGTATGTGTGTGGGAGGGCTAGTTGTGAAAAGGGGTTGTCAGAACAGCTGCCAGACGGACAGCCATGGCTCATTACTATGCAACAGCTTAATCACCCTGCTGTCATCAAACACGAACACATGCAGATGTACAGAACATGCAAATTTTACACATGACTGCATACATATTTGGACATAAATGCGCACACATCTTCCCGTGCACGCACACACACTCCAGTGTGCACAATGGCTGCTCACTCAAACAAAGAGAGTGTTGCTGTTCATGTTGTCATAGGGTCCTACTTACTGCGATTTAGTGCTGATTGTTGAGAGGGCTCTCCAGCAGCTGTCTTGTGTTTTGCCATAGAAACGAGCTCCTTCCACATTGCCAAAAAACCTGTCTGGATCTTTACATCTTCTCTTACACCTGTGACAACCTTATCAGGGCAATTTTTCATGGACAGGTGACAAGGACAGAGATATCAGACATCCAATAACACATTTAGAACACATCCACGCGAAGGTCCCTGTTTAAAGTTAATAACCTACTGTTTTCCCACCTTTAGAGCCGCAGAAGCATAGCAGGAGAGTTGTCATGCTGTTGCAGTCGACCACACACACACATACAAACACACACACGCACAGGGCAATACTGCAGTAAAATGGCCACACAGGTGGTCGCAGCTGTTAATGACAGAACAAAATAGACAAGTGGATCTGTCAGCGGGCAAGTACAAGGTGCTAAAGGGCAAATGACATGCAGAATATAAATGTAGGACAAAGCAAATTCCCATGCTGCTTACTAAATAAGCATGACTGAGCTATTATTGGGAAATAATGTATAAATGCCTGACACAGTCGACAAGTTCAGTGTCCCATAGCAGGAACGTGACAGGTTTGACAGCCACAGCAGTGGAAGCAAAGAATGTCTGTAGTGAGAGTGTCTGTAAGGGGAAAAACAAAAACCGTCTTGATGGGTTACTCTCGATGAGATTCACCTATTAAACACAAAAAAATCTGACTTATTCTATCATCATTAGAGTCTTTTCAGGATAAGGCGAGTGTGGTGTTTGCGGTAATGGACAAGGTTGGGAATTTGTTTTTGCAGGAAGAGAGAGTGAAGGACAGAGGCGGGATCAAAGTCAGGGATGCTTGCATTTAGATAGCTGCTAGAAGATGAAGATGAATGTTTTATGAAGCTAGATCTTGCCGCCTAGATCCCTCTGATGTAGTGAGACGATCCACAGCAGGGGCCTAAAGCCGCCGGCTGATTGAAAGCACATTGTTGAGGCTGTAAGTTTGACTGAAGACAGGGATGCATCAGCAGGATTGGACTCGCTTATCTGAGGGAGAGTGTGAATTGAAGAGAGTGACAGATTGACAAAAGAGAGAAGTGGCTGATGTTCCACTGATTCTCCCCGTGGCTGCGAAAGTTTTATTGCTGGGGAAGAAATTTGAGGAGTTTAGACTGTAAACTTTGGAGCCAGTTGTTTTTTTTAAATAGACTGAAGCCCTTGAGAGCAAAGATCTGGAAGTTAGAATGTAATGTAGAGAAAGATCAAACCAACGCCCATGTAATCTGTATTCAAAGACGCCTCATTTTGAATTCTCCCTGCATCCACAACTTCACAACAATTCTTCTCTAATGTCATATCATACTGATCCAGACATTTGCACATATTCTTATAGGGAAATATTTTACAAGGGCGTCATTTAGACTATAGTCTTTTATTGATCCCGTTATTATACAAGACAGCCTTCAGGGAGCTTTGGTAACAAAACATAGCCTCATTATTACGCTGAGACTTTGCACTGAAAAATTTGGAGAGCAATTTTATCTTCCAGTGACTCATCCTTGGGTTTAGTCCCAGCCTTTAAAATACCATTTTAGATGTGGGATTTGGCAGAGTGTTGTTTCATAGCTACAGGACCACAGGTTTGATTCCCACATCACCTAAAGCGCTATGTCAGAGTGTCCTTCAGCGAGACAGCATGGCCCTCCCAGCTCACACATTACGACTCCCCCCTGGATTAAAGTGTCAGCTTGCTTTTTAAAATATAAGATGATGAATCAGAGCGTCCATGGCCTTTAAAGCTCAAATGTTAGAGAATTAAAGGTGTTGCAGGATGGTGCTGACAGACAGCTGTTATAATAGGGCTGGCTAATCTAAACATCACCCTGAGCCAAATACTACTGGGTATGGAAAGAGTGAGTGGCTGTGTGTGCGTGTGTTTGACCTTCTCTAGTGTCTCGACGACACCACCTGTATCTGTTCACTGAGCTGAGATCAGAAACATCAGGGCCATGAGGGAAACGCTCAGTGTGCGCACTCGGTGGAGTTTGGGAGCTTGTTTTGCCGTGTTATATTTCCACACGTCGGGACAGTGAGCTTGATCGTGTTCCTAGCTGTCTCTCTGTCTCTCACCCTGTCTTTGGTTCTCCCTGTCTCTCTTTCTCCTCAGGAACCTAGCGTAACCTACGGCATCTTGCGTTGACAGATTGACTGATGCACAGGTTTCATCAGCTTCACCTAAACAAACATGGCCTTTCTGGCTGGCTGGGATTCTGTCAGCGTTTGGCTGTTTTGTCATATTGTGCGTGGGCTCACCCGAAAAGTTCACATGCAGTTTACGACCTGGGTTACAACCATAAGATTGGCCTTATTTTCTTTGTGACGAGGTTGCGATTTTGCCCCGATTTGTGTGTGTTTGATTGCATGTGTGTTTGTGTGTCTTAGCAGGATAACACAAAAATGTTATTGACAGTTTGTGTATGTAATTTTGTGGAGAGGTGGGTTGAATTTGTAGAATTTGATCGCAGTTGTCAAATTTTTTTTATGGCCGTAGACAACCATTTATTCTGTTTGTCCTTTGTTAACACAGAGTAGGCGGTAGACTAATGATGGTACAGCCAGACATCAAACCAAAACGCTCGCCCCCGTTGGATTGCTGGGTAAAACCTGATGATTGGAGGTTGACCTTAAACACCAGCCATTGTTGACTGGTGATAAAACCCAGTGCAGAGCTGGTGCCTAGACTCATTGCTAACCCATGTTTCGCCATGTAGATTTAACACCGAACATGTGTCAAGATCTAAGGCTTCCAAAAAGAAGTGGTAGATTTCTGGAAAAGATAAAAAAACAGGAGGATGAAGTGTTCAATAACAGAAATCAAAGATACAGAGAATTGCTTGTTTGGGGTGTTATGACAAGTTAGAGAAAAATGTTTGGCTTTAGCGCGTATACTTGAGTGCTTTCATGTTGCTTGGTTTATGATGTCTTGCTCAAGAATCCAAGCCTGAGCTCGAATAACTGCAGCATCATTAATTACATATCAGAATGGATACAAAGTACATTAATAAAAGAAAATAGCTTTTGGATATGCATTATGAATTCAGCCTTCAAATCGTTTCCATCACAAATACGAGATAATAATTATTATGCTGGTGTTGCATGAGAAGAGTTGCAGACACTCATATTTTTTCACTGCGATTGTAAAAATTTGGATCAGAATCACTACGGCCCAGAGTGGTCAAAATGTGTCTGAAATCCAAGAAACGGTGAATACATTAATAACTGGGTACATTTCTGTTAAAAAAACCACCTGGGCTGTATTTGATTTACTGGATTCTGGGGCATTGAAAGGTTTGGAGGATGGCAGGCATTACAAAGTAGACAAACAGGCTTACATGATCAATAGGGAAAATAATTTAAATGTTAAAATGAAAGAATTGATTCACGCGGATTGATGTGTCCATGTGCAGCGGATGAACTGTCCAGGTATTTCTTGCTCTTGTGCATTGTTCAGCTACGTTGGTCCTAGAAAAATAATGTTGGGCTGCTTTGTGATAGCGTCAGAACACACTGCAACGTGATTTCATAAACAAGACCGAGAGTTGAGAACAGTTAATTATGATTTTCAAAGAGATGGCACTGAAATGATTGCAGATCATTAGTGTAAATGATAATCAATGCAAATGTCATGTGGGCTTTTCCAAGTTCACCTGCATACGTTGGGCTTGTACTTAAAACATACCAATATTTGATCCACCCATTGGAATGATTGGTTTTAGTGCTCATCCAGCATACAAACAGTGCTCACCAGGGACAATGAAGCTGGCTGTTATCATGTCGCTGTGGCTCAAGATTATGGCTACGTGATAAGCCTGTAATTACTATGGTGACACTGATGCATGACATACTGATCTATGTTTCTGCACAAGCGTGTGTATGTGTGTGTGTGCGGGCAACGGTGTGAGAGCAGAGCCTGGTGTAGTGTGGCTAGTGGGCTGAAGAAGGTGTCATAAACCACAGGACGTGGTGAGCCATCTGTCTCTCTCTCTATCTCTCTCTCTCGTTCTCTCTCACACACTCACACACACACACATGCATGGTGGTAGCATGTTCAGACAGGGAGAGACATTAATCATCGGGCTGGAAGAGCTCCCAGGAACGGCCTACAACCCGCTGATAGCAAACCTGACACGCTTGTGGTCCTACACACACGCTCATGCACGCTCACACACATACACACTGACACCTACATTGGAGAGTGTTCAACAGGGCATAAAATAAGCTATTTCACAAGGATCTTACAATCATCACAAAGCAGTGGTAAGAGATTTTTGTTTATGGTTGCATACTCCAGTGCTTATTTGTAGCGTATCAGCAGTCCTGTGGGCTGTTTGCTTGTCACACAACGTACTTGGCAAATGCTACAGCAGAAACATCTGCACAATTCTTTTATAATTTGTCTGCAGGATCTCTGATTTCAGATGTGGGAAAAAATGAAATCCAACGGCAGCAATGCTTTTCTATCCAAGGTTTTCAGCTTGCGGTTCTTTTTTTGAAGTTTTGTGTTTTTACAGCAGCAGTATGGTAACAAGTCATCCCAAATTGCAGCACAGCAGTGACAGGAGTACTGAAGTGGGTGATAGAAGATTTCACTACGCCTGTGAAGTCTGTGAATCTTTTTGAGGAACAATATTGAACATTTATACAATTACTAAAATATTTTGTAAAAATGAATAATTTCCACTCACAAGTCCCCAAAGTCCAAAGTAACTGGTTTTTTTTCTGCTGTTACATAATCCAAAAACTGCAGCGAGAAGCTGGAAGCAGTCAAAATTGGCAGGATTTTGTTTGCGAAATTACATAAATAATGAATTGATTGTTAAAATTGTTCCCATATTAGTGTCAGAATACACAAACATACCACTTGTGTTGATGAGTCACATTGAGCAGACGCGCTGATGACTTTTTATGCTTGCCGAAGCTGGAGGGGGACGTCCAGCCATTTGGAGTCATCTACTGAATTTGTGATGACCAAATGTTCCCCATCGGACCGTGTCATTATAATCAGGAGGAGCACATGAGTTGTTTTCTGGCAGCCGTGCTCATCAGCGCCATTATGGACATTTTTTCCTCAATTTTAAAGCACAAGGCCTGAGATGGAAGCGCGTGAGGTTAACGAGTGCATCAGAGGGAGGGAGAGGAGTGAGATGTGATAGATGGCAAGTGAGTGTGTGATATATTTGGGAAAGGGTCAGCCAGAGTTCCCTGCCCTAGTCAGTGAAGTGTGTGTATATGTGAGCCCATCTCATCAGCAAGATGGGAAAATGTATTCTTAAACTCAAAGTTAAAAGCAAAGAGAAATCCACTTGTTTTGCTCTGCACTTAAGCCTCAGAAATTTAATGAGGGTCTTACAGTGCCAGCAAAACTTAAGGTGACCCAAATTGGAGGGGTATAGGGACTGGGATGGTGACAGAAAACATGGTATTTATAGAGCAGCAAACTTGCAGTTGTGTCTCAGTCAGATGTTATTTTCCAGATTTTAGTTTTGTTTGGACCAATTAATCTTATCTCCAGATCACATTATGTCAGGAATAAAGAGATTATGATGAATGTCCTGTCTTTTTGTACTCGCTCCTTCTTAAGGAAGTAGATTGCAGTGTGTTTAAGTAATCCTCCTAATGTCCTAAATAATTTCCCAGCATGGGACTCCATTAGCTGCCGTATTGTGGAAGGCAGAAGTGCTGCAAATATCGATTGGGACAACAGTTGCAACACGCTGTATTAATGTCAGAAAGAATAGGCTGCTACATTAGGCACAGAAATTCCTGTTGGAATCGATAGACACAAACACACACACACACACACACACACATATTTGCAGATGGTGAAAGCCTAAGTGCTAAGATAATAACCATTTGATTGGGTTAACAAAGGCAGCGCTGTTTAGCCCTGCTGCTTTACCTCACCCTAATATTAGGTTGTGTGTCTCCTTTTTCACCCCCAGGTAATTGAGCTGGCTCTATTAGTGCAAATGTACTTCATTGTAATGCTCAAGGAAGCTAGAATGTACAAAACATGTTTATAGTTCATCCACAGTGCTTTGTAGCACAGCCAGTCCTTCAGTATTGAATAGAAAAGATCATAATAAGCCTGAGGCGACGCTTTTTCTTGATTACACATCAACAGAGACTCAACTGCGTACCAAAATGCATTACACACACACACACCAATCATTCGCTGCATAAATGAGACAGTAATTCAACCATTGATTACGTACAGGAAAACATACAGAAACCACAAAATTGGGAACACCTGACATCCTGACCAAAGTTCATCAATCAAAGGCAAACCAGAGGAGGTTATGAATGCACAGGCCAATGTTAATGTGTGTAGTCTTAGAAGCTGATAATGTTTGGCCTGGAGGTTGGATGGTTGATTGTGTTACCAAAGTACCACGAGTGGTCGAGCTTCGATAACACAGATGCTGTTTTGTTGCTGTAGGAACACGACTGGGTAAGGTACTGTGTGTCAAATGGCAAATTACTCAAACTGTGAACAGACAACTTTGAGGCGCCTCTGCCTTTATTTAAAATATGTCAGCACTTCTGCAGCATCGTGCTGACGAGACAGACATATTAGACAATCTCCACATCTCTTCCCGAACATACAGTTATGTAGGCCAAGAGACCCATTTGCAATTCAGTCTATCCTTGCGAGCATCTCTGGATGTTCAGTAAAGGCTGTGATAACTCCACAAAAAAGACTTTGAAGCTGCGCCCCAATTTAGGTCAATGCAGATTTGTTAAAGCACAGCTCTGGCCTGAGAAAAAGACTGCAGACCAGCAGCCACAGCTCGTATATTCCCTCACAGAAAATGAAGTGGCAGTCTCTAAATTAAACTAAATAGG
>OMNV01009570.1:0-30385 GCA_900303265.1 Brotula barbata
GTACAGATCCATTGAGATAGATAGTTTAATTAAGCTTGAGAGAAATAAAGACCCTATTGGCCTAAAGTGAAAAATGAGCAGTGAGGGCTGAGGAGCCATGTTCAACAGAGGAGGAGGAGGAGATAAAGAGACAGGATGAAGGCTTATCGGTCCATTTCACTGTGTTATCCTACTGGAGCGTGACTGTACCGTATAAAAACAGCTCGGAGTGAAACCCCCATCTCTTACACCCGCGTAAAGCGACGCAACGTATCAACGTAAGCGTTGATACCCACGGGCGTGTTGATTCTAAAATGAGGAGGCACGTTGTCAAGCAAGTTGTTGGCGCATTCCTATCGCGGGGCAGCAGAATGCGTTTTGCGCTTTCCACCAACTCAAACCGCGTCTCAGCACAAGTCTGTTATTGTGTCGCATTTCTTTGCTATTTAATGAGCACAGGATTCACAAGGGCTTTACATACGCAGGTTTAAGCGCATATGTAAGGTATGTGGCGAGCTTCTCTTCTCCCCAGATTCTCATTGTTGTAGCTCTTATGGTACTGTGCAAGCATTCCGGTGATGCCATAAGATGTGGAAATTCTTGCTGCCACCTCATCCCCCACCTGCTCTGGGAGCTCGCGTATGAAAATGATACCGTATGAAATTAAAATAGTCTCAAGTTTTGTATGCAAATCGCTCCGTAATGTTGAGAATATGACATCACACTACAAAAATTAAAAGAAAGAAGAAAAAAAAGACATGTTGATTGTGAAATATACATATGTGGACTGTCTGCTGTGGTTTACAATTAGTAAAAAGTCCAATAAACTCTTCTATACATTCGGTGGTTGAGAGCCGCTCCCGTGGATGATTTGCTTGCACGCCTTTACATTACGTACATCACGTGCCGTGTTACTTCATGTCTAGTCTGCACCACATGAAACACGTTCAAGCACACATGGCTCTGAAAGGAAATGGCAGGTGAGGCTCTGATTGGTTCAATTCGTGTTTGGCCAAAAACACTAAGTGTCGAAGTGTCCTTGAGCAAAACACTGAACCTCAAGTTGCTCCCTGGGTGCTTAACAGCTGCTCCTACATGGATGGGTTAAATGCTGTAGACAAATTTCATATCTGTGTATAAAAATAGAGAATATGACCAAAAAAAGCAAAACCCCCCCATTCTTTGTCTTCAAAGATTAATTAGGAGCTTAAATCCTACCCTTTTGCACTCTGTGCCTCACTTTCAGCCAAGATTACATGCAGCCTAAATAGCAAATTGGACTTGGTCACGCCCCAAATCGCAGGGCGCTGTAGCGGGTCAGAGCCTTTGTCATAGATTCTTTTAAATATCGTCCGTTATCCCTCTGAGTGTGGATGTTTTCTTTATTTCTCTGCCTCTCCATCTGTGTCGCCAGATCCTCCTTTACGTGTACAGACTCAGCCTTTCCTTATCACTGCACACAGTCTCATGTAAACTGAGAAAATGGTGTCCACAACTTTCAGGCCCCGTTTTGTTCGCACACAATGGTTAAAGATGAGATTCCCGGTCTTCTGTTTGAATGCTGAGCTAATTGCACATTCAAGGACATCAGACCAAAATGACTGTAATCTGTGAAATAGCTGTGAAGCTTCTTTACACACTATCAGAGCTGACGGTTCAATTCCCACCAGTAGTAACTAGTTTAAACTGTAACTATACTATCTGTAAATGATGCTTTTGAGTGCCGATGAAAGAAATGAGACATCAGATGATCGGAAGATGAATGAAAAGAAAGAGGAAGAGAGAAATGTTAAGATGAGAGGAGTGGCTGAGTGAAGTTCAGTCAGTGGGAAGATTAACTTCAGAGGGGGGTAAAAGTAAACACTGAAGGAATCAAATTAAGAAGCCCAGAGGATGCAATGAAAGAGGAAAGGATGGGGATGACGTGAAAATGAAGAAATGTCAAGGAGTGAAAGACAAGAGAGAATGTGGGCCTGAAGGATAGAAAGGAGGGAACAGATGGAGAAAATATCCTTGCAAAGAGAAACAGAGGGAGGGAGACATTTTTGTTTCTAGCCCAAATGTCTACACGGCCTTAAGGGGCTTTCACATGGGAAGTGGTTTGCACTGAGCTCACCGCTGAGGAGAGTTCACATCGTCGGCACGCTGCTGGGTTTAGCACACATCGCGGAGGCTAGCGTAGATTAGGCGGCGTTTGCAATATCGGGATCGGCACTTTGTTTTCACCCACGAGGAAGATGTATCTGTCAGGGAGACACGTTTCTAACCTACGTTGTTGAAACACACCTGATAAGCCTACATGGTTCGCAATGAGTTTCAATGAGAGGGGTCAGCTTCCGTTCCAGACTCTGGCTGGCTCGTTGGCTGTGCAGGAATACGTCACAGCTCACAGTGTCCACAGTTCCACCAGGTTGAACTTGATGACAGGAAGTCATCAACAAATGCCTACAGACATTCGCTAAACAACATCAAAAGGGAAGATGTCTCGCAGGAAACTCGACAGGATCTGGACAAAAAAGTTGGGCTGATTTGGGCACTCTCCAAAAACCTGCAACCAAACTAACGAGACTGTCATGAAACAAAGTCAAGGAAGACCCAGAATCACCTGGAGGAGGTCATTGGATGCAAAGATAAGAGTTGGATGAACCTTGAACTATGGATGACCTACTGCATGGTCCTTTTGGGGATAAACAATTGAAGTCAGGTCACAGTAACCATCATTTCAAAATATACTTTCATCTTCTGTGTCTGTTTTTTCTGTAATCACACAGTGCGGTTTGATATTCTCGCATTGGTAGTTTGATAGAAAGAAGACAAACAAATCATTTATATGAAAATCTCTTGGATAAGCAATGGGAAGTACAGATGTGGTGTGTGCGTGTGAGTGTGTGTTGCATGACGGAATCGAATGAGATATGGGAGGACAAAGAGTGCATAAGAAATGGAGTTGATCTCGTCTTTGTGCATTGTCTCGTGCCAGCGATCTGTTCAATAAGGACATGCTTAGCAACACTAATCCTTTTGTTTTGTTGTGCCCGTGTGGCTCTGTGTCTTCACCGCCTATCGATTATCAGCACCCCCACCCCCTGTCCTCTGCTGGACACGTTAATGAATCTCATTTCCCCTCATATTGTGCTAGACTAAGTCTAAGACAATCCTGCCACCGTCTTAATTCATGGAGTCACAGTCACATTAAAAGGTGGACTTGAGATTAAAAGCAGCAGCAGCTGGATATTAAAGTGATCAACCTTAATGTTTCTCTCCCCACGCTGCCAACGCCACGACATCACCAAGGATTAGGGATGCGCGGAAGAAACGTTACATCACATCGATTTATTTGGGAATGTCTACAAGTGACATGACCTACGCTACGATAATTGCATTTCACATGGAATTATGGGAGTGGTGATGGACAATCTGCTGTTATTGCACCCAAACTAAGGATTATAGCTTTAAGAATGAGTTGTTAGATGGGAGAAAATGCTAAGGCCAGGCAAGTTAATTTGCTACTTACTATACACCACCATTCAGAGACACGGACAATTTAGTGCTAAATGATTTAATTTTAGAGCCAAAAACCTCTAAACAAAAGAATAACATGCATTCTTACAAACTGAGTAATTCAGATCACAACAAACTGACACCAAATTTGGAAACAACGGTAAACATTATCTGAAATTCTCTCAGCATATACAGTTGTCGCCGTGTTATCCAAGATCCACTGTTCACCGATAACACACACTTTCATAAATATAAAGCGACGAATCCTCACTGGAGGAGAAATAAGTTTGTTTCCCACAATGTAATTTGCAGCAAAGATAATGATAAAGATGATTGTAATAAAGAGTTGATTATGTTCCCACTTTAATGTTCTTTGTCTGCTGCTGCCTGTCGGAGTCGCCGTGTCATTAGGATGCACGGGGAGTCATTCCTGCTAAATATTGCCCAGGTTTCATTTAGCACGGATGAAACCATGACTCACAGCGGACTCATAGAGCGAGTGAGTCACACCACAACCTAAATAAGTTGTGCTATGTGCTGAGTGAGTAATCCCAACAGCTCCTGGATCTGTGTGTCTGTACCCTCCAGTCCTATTATATCCGTTCTACTGTATAACATTAACGAGTCCTCGGTGATTTCAGGACTGGACCTACTGTGATGTTGAGTCTCTCATGACTCATTCCACGTGTGATTGTTCTTTTCATGTCAAGATTACACACTCGATGAAATCTGGACTGTACACATCAGTCGTGAAAGATGTGAAGATATTCCATATGTGCCATACAAGTGAAGTGAACCTTTTGGAGATTTATCTACGGCAGACGAACATCTGTTTGGTTGTGTGTAATGGAAATATCAACAGCATATATGTGACCACTGACGTGGGGCAGCGTACCTTAGATGGGAGGGCGATCACCTAGTGATCGAAGGATCACTAGGTGGCTACTCCATGTCCAAGGTCCCTGGGCAAGACCCTGACCTCGAATTACTCCCGACAAGCATGTGGGCCTTGCACGGTTCCTTCGGCTGTTGGTGTGTGAATGTGTGTATGAATGGGTGAATGAGAGGCAAACATTGTGTAGCGCTTTGGATACAAGGGCTATAGAAATGCAGCCATTTACATTTACAAAATACCATGCAAAAAAGTGTTTATAACCTGAGTGCTTTTACACAAATTGTTGACCTAAAGGTAGATGATATGAACAAAGCAGCAGGCATGGGAACGGGTGAAAAGGGGTGGAGGAGGGCCAGGGGCAGGGACAGCAAGCTGAATAATTGTGGTTAGCAGTACCGCTCCTTAGTTAAATGCCTTAGTCAGAGACTTTCATGAATTTATTTATCGACCCCTGACAGAACCTGCAGCGACCTCACAGAGTTTTTGTGTTTTTAAGGACTCGTTTAGCGTACAGAGCGAGTGAATGCAATCAAAATGGATCACAGGTCAATCGGGGAGGATTTTCTTGCGTTTGCTAAAAGTAAACGGTATAGTAAGATTTCTTTCTCCCATTTTGGTTTATTTTTTTGTCAAATTTTCAGAGTTGTCGAGTGTTTAAAATATGGCATAACCAATATACCACAATTTTTCACAAGCCAAAGTCCCTCATCTTTAGAGTGCAGATCATCAAAAGAAAGGCTTTGAAGCTCCGTGTTTCAAATTGACATCCTCACCCATGAATGCTAATAATGTTCAATTCAAGCATTTATACAACCTTACCATCTAAAGGCTTCATTTGAAGTTCGTTAGCTCCACTTTTACACAAGCAACGCTCTGTCTCATTATCTTTTGGGTGACTTAGATTTTGTAGGTGGAATTAACGCCTCGTCATCGCTTTCAGATCTGCTGGATGCTGACAAAGCAGCTCTTACTCTACAAAAGGAAAGCAGTTCTATTAATAAAGATGAGGGTTGTGTGCAGGCCTGTGTTTGTTGTGCACTCAGAGAGATTCAGCCGGAGTTCAGCCAATTTTGACTAATCAAACATTCACCAGCAGAGTCAAGTGACCAGCCGACCCCATCGCTATACATCCTCTCCTTTACTACTATTCCCTAAAAATAAATGCTCGTCCTCTATCTCGCCCTGCTTTTGAATTAATGATTTATTCTTTAAATATCCATTGTGGCTCGGCCATAATAGGCCTGCTGGCCTTTACAGCATCTCTTGACCTTTTTAGTCAGGACAGATCTCTCCACACAGAGCAAATTCGTCTCTGAGCAGAGATGAAAAGCTGCTGAGAGGCTTAACCAGGGTCTGTCTGCCCATCAGGGAAGGGCACAGGGGGGGAAATAATCTTTGTCAGGCTTTGTAACAACGAGGAGAAAAGGTTTGAAAAGTAGATTACAAGCTCTTTTGGGGAAAAACCCAAACCCACTTAGATCCATGACACACATCACACAGAGCTCCCATCGCTGCCAGCACTGCATCCATTCATTCTTTTAATATCAAAAAATGTTTAAACATTCGATCTGGATGCAAAGCCATACAACAGACAACTCTGGCCGACGATGATTATGATGATTTTTTTTTTATATATATATTTCTTAAATATTACTTGTAGTTTTTCTAATGCGACGTCGTATATTGCAGGATCGCCAGTGCTGATGTGTGATGATGTCATCTGAATTTGATTGCAAAGAGTCAATGCTGTTCCTGTCAAATAGTCCACGGCTGCCAGAGGGGAAACCGACTGCAAGATATCAGTCACTTCAGAAATGTGTCGTGGTTTCATTATAAGTCTAATGATTGCCCAGATTAGCATGAGACACAATCCTCTGATAGCATTCCTCAAAATCACTTGCTCTCTCTCTCTCTCTCCCCTATCCATTGTTTTCTCCAACCCTCCTCTTCCTCATCCCTTACACCCACCCCGCCTCCTCCTCTCTCTCTCTCCTGTCCAGCCTGCGAGCTGATGAATCAAGGTATTTTGGCGTTGGTCACCTCGACTGGATGCCCGTCGGCCAGTGCCCTGCAGTCCCTGACGGATGCCATGCACATCCCTCACCTGTACATCCAGAGGAACAGCGAGGGTTCGCCGAGGACCGCCTGCAAGTTCAACCCGAGCCCAGGGGGGCAGCGCTACACGCTGGCTGCCCGTCCGCCGGTTCGCCTCAATGACGTCATGCTGACGCTGGTGGAGGAGCTCCGTTGGCAGAAGTTCATCATCTTCTACGACACCGAGTATGGTAAGCGGCTAACACACGCAGGATTTTCTCAACTTCGAGTAAAACTACTGAATCGTAACCTTTGGAAATTGTACGAAGTGTATAGATGAAGTTGCAGCTGGTGGAATCATGGCCAGACGAAAATCAGTTTGAAAATCCAGATGCAAAATTAGTTGATTTATTAGTCTTTGGGATATTTACAAAGGCTCTTCAAGCTGCCACAGACAGATGAGGTAATAAATCTTTTTGGCTGCCAGAAATTGCTTCATAAAAAAGTTTTGGGAAAAAGGAGGGACACTGATTTGTTTGCAAATATGATCCTCATTAAATTGGCCAGTTGTTTGATTGCCTATTTAGACTTTGTTGTGGTTGTAAAGACTTTGTTAGTACAGATGCCTCCTGAAAAATTTATGTGTTTTTGTTTGCTGTGAGTGTTCACCTCCAAACTGCTGTTTCGCCGAGCTCCTGACTGTGATCCCTAATTCTTTTGATGAATTAATTTAGGATTATTCAGAGGGATAATTAAGGGTTTAATGTGGATTTGCTACTCATTAATTGAATATTGGTCAAACACTGTAGAGAATGAAAGGGATAAGAAATATTAGTTATGCTTTTAAGACTGCAACTTGAGATTGAATTTTACACCACCGACTGACTTTACTTGACCTGGAAATACTCGATACCTCTGCTAAACAAATGATTAAAATGATATGACATCACATGGATTCCTGCCTTGTGACTTAGGAGTGCCAGAAAAAAAATAAAAAATAATTTGAGTTCTTTTTCATACACTTGTAAACTGGATTGGAAATTTTAAAAGTTTTTTCTGGATGGACATTTTGACTTAAATATGCAGATAAACACGATCCCGTTTATGTTTACCAGATTACCAATTTGACTGTTATGTTGATAATTCACTGTCACATTTATTTAAAATTTGAGATTTCCTTTAAATTAATGAATTAACGATGACAGCAGATTACCTAAACGATTTTCAATGTTTTCTGGATTAAGCGGTTTTCAAGATTGAATGTTGCAACAAAACTTCTGAGATCGACTCTCCTGTCTGGCGTATTTGTTGGGAATAGCTTACCAGGAGTGTATCTTAATGAAATCACATTAGGCCGATGGATTTTGGGTTGTAATCGATACAGGATGGTGGCAATTACAATATAAGGATACAGACAGATGCAGGCATTTAGCTTCTCAGATAGTCTTATCCACAGTGATTTAGGCTAAGTGCATCTGTAGCTGAGGGCCAGAATCTGAATCCTTTAATAACCAACCAGCAGCTGAATGTAGAGAGACGCACCATGATGCTGTGCAGGGGGCTGCACGTGAGCTACAGTTTTTCTGCACAATGTCCTCTAACTGTGTGAAGGTTCAGAAAAGCCACATGACACAGATAATAGATTATGTGTCACCTCAACAGCAACGCTCTCACACCCTCGATCAGTGTTTCCCGACTCGGGAATCAGGAACCCGCTAGCTATTGTTAACTCTTTTCACTGATTTTGTTTCAAACGAAGTGACACGGTGTACTTATTTTTGTCAAGGGTGTTTACAAAGCATGTTTTAAAACACTGTCCCTTTAATGCAGACAATTTCTCAAATTCTTGGAGAAGTCATTCTTCATTCACAGCGGTTTCTATTGTTATCACCTGGAGCAGGAAGTGAGCACGGCTTTGTTTGCAGCACATTGGAGGCGGGAACACACATGCAAATGTCATTGAAATAGAGACTAATTAATTTTTGGTAGGACAGCAATTTTGGGCTGTCAGCATTTCTCAGTCTTTCACTGACGTTGCTTGAAGAAGGCCTGTTTCGCGCTGACAACGTAACGGCGGCAAAGCGGAAGAGCGATGACGGAAGAGCTCACTTCCCTGGTCGGCACCCATGTTAATAGGTGACAGCGCTCTACACACTGCCTACAGCCGCATCCCAGAAGAGTCTCGTCATCAGAGTTGAGAAGATCTGTCTCCTTGTCAATTGAAACACTGACAAGGAGACAGATCCTCTCCATACAGCACTCTGAAGGCTACAAAACCGAGAACATCTGGAAGCAGTGGGATCACGCAAAATACCCATGGTGAGGTTCACCGCTCACACTGTGCAAAGTGAAGCCAGCAGCAATGGAAATGAGATTTTTCATGGAAGTTTGAACTGCAGTGGGTATGTGCTCTGCCCAGCAGCAGTGACACCTCTCACGTAAAAGACAAACACTGCCATGCAGCAACCACGCAGCCGCAGGTTAATGAACTAAATTAACTGCAGACACATTACGTTAAAAGTCTGCTATAGTTGCCAACTTGGGATGCGAGAAAACCTCTTTTCGCCCTTCTATTCTCTCCCTCTTCATCCCTCCTTCTGTTTGTGATGAGTGAAGCCATTAAAAGTGGGAGCAGAGCAGGAGGGCCATTTATTCAGATTACAGGTCCTTTGTTGAAGGATATAAGGAGCAGATGGGCTTTTTGGTTTGGCTGTCTGGCCGAGTCTGTTCGGACCAGCGAGGACTGTCAGTTGGCCGTGATGATGATTAAAGGAGCTCCTTGGATTGCCGTTCTCCCTCTGCTCACACCTCTTTCATGCCTCCTTCCTCAGAAAAACTCCCCGCTGCTCCTCACCTCCCCTTTTCCACTTTTAACGGGGCAACAAGTTAGATGTTTACTCCTCCGTTGCACAAAATTACACTCATATAACTGTGGGAGGGTGCTGTTCAAACAGCTGTGACTCCACCATTACCAACACACACACACACCTTGTGTCCCAGTCCAAAAAAAAAAGATGACAGAGCACTATGATTGGCTCCAACATTTGGAACTTTACTTAATTCTAATTATGCGTACACATCATCAGAGTGTTGCTGACATAAACGCTTTCACTTTCACTTTTGAGAGAGAATTCAAAGTTTTTCAGAGAAATCATATAAAATGAGTGTCCGAGGCCAGTAAATGTTTGGAAATTTAGTTTTGTTAAAGTTGGACGTATGAATTTTTTTTACATTTTTAATAATAATCTTGATATCTCTTGACATCTGTAACCCGAGAAGCAAAAACAATCAAGATAGTTTATATTTCTTGGAAATCTATCACACTCGGGAACACACACACACACACACACACACACACAAACACACACCGAGGGGGATTTATCCTCTTCTGCCAGTGTATCAGCACGGCTCCACTGAGTGTAATGCAGCTTCTCAGCCACACTGAAGCTGCAGGCTCCAAATCTCTGGGCGTCTGACCGCATGGATGGACAGGCTGCTGCAGTGTGCTGGGAAACTGTGTTTTACCCCAACACCCAATCAGAGGCAGCTGTCAGGCGGAACACAGGGCCGCACTGGAGAGAAACGCTGATAAAGACATTGACACGCAGACTAGACTATGTGTGTAAACAGGAGCGCACACACATCGTCATCATCATCATCATCATGTTGATGGGAGAGTTGCACGTCATTGACTCTGCACACTGAGCTTTGCATCTACGTGATGACTCGATCGTTTTGAGGCATTTTATGTGCTGAACGCTATCTAGTGGTGCCTTCACTCCCTGCAGTTAACACCGTTGGAGCGATTGCCTTCGTCAGTCGCCTGTTTTGAAGGATGAAGGACCGCGGGAATGTTGATCAAAATCGGTCTGAAAACTTTTTCAACATTAAGCATCGCTTTGAGCAAATAAATAACAAATCATGTTCGCTAAAGTGCTGCGTCGAACTTTGTCCTTGCCAGAAAAATGTCAGATTGATGACCGTGGTTATTACTCAACAGTTAAAAGATATTATACACTGGTTGAATGGTTCTGACCTTCACATATGACCTGCAAAATTCTGTTTGAGGAAATGCTACAGATTTTTAGCTTTCAGTGATTCCTCTAGGATATTGTCAGGTTCCTTTTACTGGTTTTGTGGTTATAGATTTACTGGAGCATTTAAGGGACCTGCTAAAGGCTATGGAGATGTCCGGGGCCCTGCTGCCTTTGTATGATCCAGCCCCATCACAGAAGTATTACTACAGAGCCTTGGATAGCAGGCCAACATACCTTACTGCTGACTTCTTATGTCTGAAGCTATGAATCAAACCGCCCATAATACCCTTGTTACACTAAAACTGAAGCAGTGTGTTCCATTAATGTTAAGGGACAATATGTTTATGTTGAGCTGTAAGGGGGTGATGTTGAAAACAGACGAAAATAAAAAACAACAACAGGAACATAAAGAGAAGAATGAGAGGAGGAGAGACGGGAGTGAGAGCGGGTGTGGATATAAATTTTTGGTTAATGTCCTGAGCCTGGATTTCTTTACGACCTCCGAACATGAATGACTCCCAACTCCTGCAGCGCAAACTTTAATTATTATGCTGATAATTTTTCAGAGTGCACTTTGTGTCTAACTGCTGATAGCACTCCATTATGCTCAGACTGCAGTGTGTGTTTATTTTTGGACACAATGCAGGGGGAGATAAAAGGAGGTTTAGTGGGGAATGTATGCGTGGCAGGTAGTTTCATTATTATGGACACAGATGTGAGTGTGCGCGTGTGTGTGTGTGTGTGTGTGTGTGCGTATGTGCGTGGGTGCATCCTGAAAGCTGCTTCGTCACCATTCACTCTATCGTGGTTCTTCTCCACCTGTCACTGACACTAACTGAGGATATCAAACACACACATACACACACACACACAAAAAGCATCTTGCTGAGCTCATACATAGTGCCTTGTGTGTGTGTGTTTGTGTTTGATATCCTCAGTTAGTGTGTGTGTGTGTTACCTCAGCATTTTTTTTTTAGATTTCCACATTAATGCTGACTAAAAACACTGTTACTAAACAAAATTGCTTGCTTCAATTAATAAATATGTTTAGTCTATATATTTAGTGAACAAAAACTGTCAAATGCAAATCACAACTTACAAGAGCCCAAATTAGAGTCCACCTCCACATTTTCACCGAGAGTATTGTGTAAATACATAATAATACATATACGGACGTGGATGATGCCTTATAATAACGTGCCACGATTATTAACATACCTGCAGTGCATATTTAAAGAATAGATTAAAGTGATTAAAGATATTTCTGTGAAATATCTCAAAATATAAGCAGTAATTTATGTTTAAAGAATATCATCGCTTGTATGCGCTGCTTTGATGTAACGCTCCACCTAAACTGCATCACAACACCTAAACTCAAGAGCTAAAATTAAACTAGTAAATAAATGTTAAATAGTGAAAACCGTGTGGCTTTAAACCCTCGGGGAGATTTAAATCCACTGTGTTCCTGCATGTCTAAACTCTCATTTCATCGTTCCTCGCTACTTGTCTTCCTGTTGACCAGACCGCCATCTTCAAGGGTATCCCAAATTCTCCTGAAGATGGAGGAGCGAAGGTAAAGGAGGATCACTGGAGGAGCGATGAAATCATTCAATGGAAGTCTGTTATCAGACAGACACGCCCTTTCAGTGGAAGGCTGTTCTCGATTGGACAGATATGCTACAGCTGAGCTGATGCAGGAGAGTGTAGTGACATCATCATAACAACACCAGTCTGATCAAACATGTAATGGGAGCAACAAACCCCGCCCACCAAAAACAAAAAACAAAATAAAAAATCTGATATTTAGAGGTAGGACCACTTCCACTCTATACATTTGAATCTGTTACTCTGAATCATCATGTGGATAAAATGCGACCCTAAAATCTGAAAAAACGTCGTATATTGCTGCAAGCAGCAGTGCAGATTCCAAACTGAGTGGAAAAGATCACTGATAAATGGTTGCAGCTGACAATTAAAATGAAGGCTTAAGAGTCTAATTATGTTAAAACCTCTGATATTACAATCAATCTAGGCGATTTTAGATCATCCCGAGTGAAAATGTGTAAAATCTGAATCTAAAAAGACTGCTGCTGTTTAATTAAACATTAATGTGTGGTACGACCCTGCCGCTTCCCCATGCATACCTACAAACTAATGAATGAGTGAGGGACTGGAGAGGAAGAGAAGTTGGAGTGAAACTTTGACTCTTTGATTTAATGATATCCTCACCGTCACTCATCACAGTAAACAGCACGTTTTCCTCTTGCTCTCTCTCTCCACCAATGTGACAAAGAGTGCTTAATTCTTAATAACAATTATCATCAATTATAAATAAGTGGACAGCCCACATCATTGTAGCCCACATCAATGTAGCCACTTTTACATGAGAGACATCAGGAACCCTCCTTCATGCAGATGCTTCGCAGCAGATGGTGTAGATGCAGAAATGGCAGCGTGGATTTCCTTTTCTTTCTTCTTGATTTACCTTATGGTCCACTCGTTTGTACCGTAATAGTGAGCAACAGCAGCTGTCAAATTAATTGTCTGTAGCGTCTCCAACAATTCAGCCTTTTCTTGTAGGGTCATCACTTTCTTATGTCTATTTGGAGCACTTTCAGAAGCACTGGAAGAACCAGGCTTTGGAATTCATCTCTGTATGATAAAAACAGGAAAAGATCCTCAAGATGCACCAGAAGAACAAAGAAGATCTAATGCCTCAATTCTCCTGCTGCCGTGTGACTAAAACTTATTTGGTGTTCCTGTTGACATTGTTATGAGTGCTTCATCGTTGACATGACAGATTGAACACTTAAGAGCAATAAGAACCTCGTGCGAGCAAGACCCTAGAAAAATCGCAACCATTAATGACTAAAAAAATGACTGTAATGAATCATTATCTGGCAGCGGCTTGGCAGTTTTAAGATGCTTTGCGTACTCATCGTGTGTGTGTTTCTGTGAAAAGTTGTGTCTGTCCTTCCAGAGCAGTGCACAGTCAAAGTGATGACATTAGAGTCAGAGCACCACAGATAATGCACAGATAACAGTTAACAGGGCCACCACATGCAAGGTCATGTTTATCAGTGATTAAGTGGCGTGAGCATGAACCGATTGACACGTGTGTGACGCGTATGGAGAGCGGCTAAATCAGCGGCACTGCTACACCGAGCTGGCCGGCGTTCGGGCCCAATAGACACACTGTGATGACGGTGCTCTATGATAACACCTGGGCGCATCTAATCAGATGAGGCAAACAGATGTGAAGAGATGAATGGAAGAATACAAAGAAGCACAGCGGTCAGTCAACATGAGGAGGTTTATAGCACAGCTGGAGGTGGTTACATCACAACATACTACTCTATATGTATAGAGACGTTCCCATTAGAGTGAGCTGATTAGATGTAAATCTGTGTTCGAAAGCGCGATGGCTGATATATGATTGTTTGTTCAACGTTCAAATTACATATCTGAAGCGCATCTGCGTGTTCCCCTTGAGTGTTTTGACTCGTGCGTGACGATCTCCGTTGACCTTTCTTGCCATGTTAACAGGAAAAGGTCGCAAAGTATTTTTAACAAGAAGATGTGTTTTTTTTAATTTTTGCTTGATTTTACCACATATATATGTAAGGAAAATCAAATCATTGTGCACAGATTCACCGCTTCAACAAAGCAGTAAACCAAAGGTGTTATAGTGCAGTTGCCCAATATGTTCAGGTGAATCATTGTTTATACCACATAATTTATCATGTCCATACAGCATTGAGTAACGGGAGAATTTTCAGCATGTTTAACTATTCATAGATGATGAATGCAGAAAGTTAAGAATTTTCTGGAAAGAAAGACTACGATGGAAAAGAGTTGTTCCACTGTAGTGGTATGGACTTTCTTCAACGCTGCCTTTCTGTCAGGGTTAGGGTTAGGGTTGTCTTTCCGATCGTGTGCTGTGTGTCTCCTCCTCATGAAAAATATTGTTAAATGAAACAATAATATTTCAGGGAGAAACTTACCTGCTACTGTGCTCAAACAGAGACGTCTCTGCAGCTATCTGACTTGAATCTCTTTTTTTCTTTTTTCCACATAACTTGAAGTACATTGTTTGAAATAGCCTTGAGTTGTGGATTCGATAGATAACCTTGCCCTGAATGAGGTGTAGTTACTGCTAACACAGCAAGTTATTGTTGCATGTTTTTATGAATGATACTCACAAAGTGATGCACTTCTCATTTCTTCTCATGCATTTCTGAAGTTGGAATGGATTTTGTGTTTTGACTGAGGTTTCTTGGCAGAAGAGTATTCTAGCAAATTGTCCAATTTTGAAAGCAATCGTTCTTTTTTTCAGTGAAATTTCGGCTAAAAATGTTCAAGAAACAAATGACTTCCAATGCGAAGTTCTGGATCAGATACTGGAATGAATGATTGTGTAAATGAGACCTTTTTTCTGTTTCTAGGAAGAGGTGTTTATTCGTATTATTGTTGGGTTATTCCCAGCAATTGAGTTGCTGTGTTAAGGTGCCTCACCCTAAACTGTCAAAGTTGTTGTTATGGAAATGGTTGAAAGCGGTGGTGTTTCTTGATATCCGGTCTGATAAATGTGAGATCTGATAGATGCTCTGTATTAAGCTTGTTTGGGATCTGTCCAAGATGTGCTGGTTGGGTAGCAGTGATCCATTTTTATTTTTATGTTTTTCGAAATTTTAGCTGCTTGGCCTGGAACTGTTGCTGAAAGTTTAGAACTTCTTAGAACATTTTTGATGGTTGATGGGTTTTTTTTTTAACCATATAAATTGTAAAAACATGGCTGAGTTGAGCAATTTGAACCATCAGATATACAGCAATTATTGTGACAAGATAGTTGATTTTTGGAAGAATTGACTCACAAGTGCTCTGAAGTGCAGACTGTCCAGAGTCTGCCTACAGTGCTCCATCATTCTGCCAACGTGTGGAGTCTTTTTCTTTTGTGTTTGCTTATTATAAAATGCTTATATCTGTGCCTCATTTCTGAGCGTGCAGGCGGACTTTCGGAGCACAGAACTCCCTCACAGTCTCCCCATTGTGCTCTGAATATCTCTCTGCCGTCACGCTCGCTTAACTTTAAGCAGTGTTACAAATGTGCCACAAAACTACGAAACAGCAGCTGTTTTGACACCCCTGTCTTAGAGCAATCATCTGCCATCTACTACAGATGTTAAATGGTTGATTTTGGTTGCCAGACTTGACAGTTCCACTTTCATCATATGTAATGTTCATGGTTTCAATTCACACTCTGTAAGCAATCATTTTCAATTCTATGAGACAATTTTGATCCTTAGCCTGATTGTTTAGCCTGAAGTCGATCATCTAGTCCACAAATTCAAAATATTATTTCATCCGTCAGTCCTGGCCTCGCAATTACTGACAGTTGGCATTTTTAAATCGTGACAAGAAGGAGTAAATGAGGTTTAACGAACAATAATCTCTTAAATCTAGAATAGATTTGTCC
The DNA here is from genome assembly GCA_900303265.1 of Brotula barbata. Classification (NCBI taxonomy): domain Eukaryota; kingdom Metazoa; phylum Chordata; class Actinopteri; order Ophidiiformes; family Ophidiidae; genus Brotula; species Brotula barbata. The sequence goes on from OMNV01009570.1 coordinate 15,923, forward strand.
ATGAACCTTCATCCCAGAACACTTCAGCTACGGCTTCGTTCCTGTTTCCAGTTTTTAGACATTTTGAAATCCCAGTTTTTTCAGTATCCCTTACATATGGCTAATTGATCAATATGTTTTTGTGTTACAATGTAAACAGACCCTTGCACGGCTCTGCTCCTCTTCCAAGGTTGATCAGCCTCCGTAATTCAATCTTAATTACACAGGCAGTGAATGGATGCTTCTCCAGCAGTTGTGCTCAATTGTCAAATGGCCCCTTTTCACCCCTCATTGGACTAAATTCTTAAAACGGATTAAAGTGCTCTTTAAGCCACTCAAAGAACCTTGTGTTGCTTCATACATATTTAATGCCGCACTAGGCAAGACAAAATGTTGTTAGACAATGGCTCATTGGCTCGAGGCACTGCGTTTGTCGTGTCTCCATAAAAAGCACTTTGTTTTGGTCGTTAGCTTAATTCAAGAGTTCGCTTTCGAATGGGGCAAAATAATCTTCATACAACCCTCTACCAATAGACCACACGACAGACTGATTGTAATTTCTTCTTTTTCAAAAACATAGACACTGATCAATGTTTAATTGTGTTTCTTTACACAACTTCCTGATCCTATTATCTGTCTTTTTAATTGGAGTGACCAAAACATTTGAGCTACAGCCAATGAGGGCTCAGGACACGGGATGAGGGGAAAGCAACTCTCTCTGCAGAACAGACAATCCTTGCTTCCCACGTCTCTCAATCCATTCTTTTCTCCGCACACAATTTTCTTTTTATTCTTTGTTTTTTGTTTTTTTTTGCTGCAAATCAGAGCACAAACCTCTTGGACTGCTGGTTTCTTGCAGGCATCCATTTTTGGAATAACAAAGTCCTCGCATGTGTTTTGATGACAAAATGTAGTTTGGAGACCAGACAGGCTTTATCAGAGATGCCACCTGGTGAAAGATCTTGTACTGTGTGATCCCCTGTCACAGAGCAGTCATGTAGTGTGCAAAACACAACACAACACAAATGTTTGTGTATGCTGTCAATTATGGTTTTAAAACTTTCAAGAAAAAAAAAACAAAAACGTAATCAGCAGGTCAGACTTTATAAAAATCGGTAATCGGAATCGGCCAAGAAAATTGCAATGGGTGCACCTCAACGTAGGACTGTAGACAAGACATTCATAGGTGTCTCGACAAACAGTCAGGATACCAAGAATGCAATTTAGCCCACATTAACAGCAACAACTTGGTGTGCAGGTCCAGGTTTGCTGCCAGTCGCCTACATGGGCACACATAGCCTTGTGTTTGGGTTAATAAACACTGCTGATAAGTTCAAAAACCATAAATCTCTGTAGGTTCCCCAACATTTTAGGAAGAGCACAGTGCAGGATTTGAACAGCCTCAACCGACACACTGAGACAACACTGTGAAAGCAAAAGCCAGATGCCCAATCTTATACTACCAATATTACACAACTACCAAAAGTAGGAATAGTTATTATAATACATTGTAATGCTGTCTTAAACCCGATGTGCTAGAGCTTGAAAGTAGAGAGAAAGTCCATCTTTTCTTATAGTGTAGAGACTAATCTCTTTCCTTATACACACAAAGTTAGCCCCTCCGCCTGTGATCTGTTATTACGTGAGAAACTGAGGAAAGATAATTAGTGCAGTTTCATTTAGATCAAACTGATACCAGGGATGTGACAGATTCCCAGAGATACCAAGCATGTGTGATTCCTGGTCAAACACACATGTATAACACACATAATATACTTCATATCTACTGGACGCAAAAGGGAAATTTGATACTATCAGACACTATTGAAACTACTGGTTAAGGCTTATTCATTTTTGTATTATCTTTAAGTTACACTTTAAGAATTGGACCCAATTTTACCAGCCTAGTTGCAATCGAGAGGGAATACTTAACAGAGCACGCAGAGGATAAAGAATTACGCTCATTAGTATCTCACACTACAGTACATATGGACAGTGAGAAATATATCCAAATAGACTTATCCAGAGCATAAAAATACTCTTATATCTTATTTCAATAATGTCTTAATCAGCCTCAGATTATCTCTGTGTATTTGAGTTATTAGTCCCACTGTCTGTACTGTCAGTAATTAGCCTATTTGTTACGGAGTCAATTCATCTCGACACGCAATGGCTTCATATATTTAGTCAACTCATGTATCCCACCACCCGCCCATACCTCTATGTGCTCTAATTGCCTGCAGATGGAAGGCAACGCTATCAGCATGCAGTGGAAAGAAGGAACAGTCTCTCTCTTTCTCTCTCTCTCTCTCTCTCGTATTAGGCGATCTTACTCCGACACAAGATAAATAGGTTAGGTGTTGATTGGATGCAGCTGTCATAATCACACCAGCAATCACTTCCCTCAGGCTGCTAAACCACAGCCCACGTCACACCTTACCTCTTCATCGCAACGAAAAATAGGAAAATCCCGAACGGTCGATGTGTGTTGTCTGAAGATTTGTGACAGCGGAGCAGCTGTTTCCTTCCTGTCCTTATTTTCCTGAATCAGACTTATCTCTCTTTTTAATCTGAAATTATTCCATTGTTGTCCTGGTTTTAAGTGGCTCTGGAGAGGAATGTCAGCTAAATGTCAATGTAAATTGCTTTCTGTCTCTCCTGCTTGTCTGTAACTCAATATTAAATCTTGTGGGAGTAGGAGTTGGACAGCAGTCCTTGAAATGCCACGGTTTCCATAGAAGACACAGCAGAGTCTCTCAAGTCAACCGAGAGGAGAGCCCCCAAGTTTTCATAACGACGAGATGAAATCATAATACCTTTACATGGAGAGCGGTTATCTAAACGCAGGCTAAAAAAAAATGCTTGACAGAACGACAAATGTAAATACGAAAGTGTGAAAACACAACATGACAACAACAACAGTAAGATCAAGGGGTTAATTAAAAGCATGTTTCCTTTGTTTAAATAGAGATTTCAAGTTTATATGTTAAACAGCTTGATTAGACACTCTCAGACCTTACAGCCCGAACTAAATTAGCATCTACTTAATAGAAAATATCCAAATAAGGAAACGCACGGATCAGAGAGTTCCTTGCTCACACGCTTCAAGTACAGTGAAGAATATGAATATGAGAACAAATGACATCTCCGTCAATGGAGCTGCTTCAGTTTTTTTTCTTGTGATCTTTGCTGATCTCTTATTTATTTAGTAGTTTCTATCGTCACTGCTTAATATTGTGAGTATTTCGCAAGACCATGATCTTGAGCAAAAACTGTCAACAACTGCTTTTGTACTACTACTCCGTACTCCGAAATGAACAATATTGAGATTTTGGAGTTGAAATTTTCCGTTTTTCTGAACAATACGTCCATCGATGTTTACCATGTATGAGTGTGAAAAGGTGTTTTGTTTCAATTATAACATTAGTTGTTTTACTAAATTGACTTACTCTCACGTCATCTAACTGTGTTGGTCAGAGTAAGTTTATGTCAATGCAAGTGTACATTTAGTTTCTTGCAGTTCCGCTGCAATGCAAATACAGCAAAATCAGAGTAGTCAAGCAAATTGTATACAGCAGACCAGCATTTTCCTTTCTTCCCTTTGTCTTTCGGTCCATTTTGTTGGCAGACTTATTTACTGTGCTTTCAACCAATTTTCTGTTTGATTTTCCATCTCGCTCTCTCCCCATCTCCACCTTCCTCATTTCCTCCCCAACCGAAAAAGCACAGTTTTCACAGTCCTTCACTTGTACGAAGATCAGCGTCTTCGTCATGAAAACACACAGGCTAAAATTTGCCCAGCTTCATCTCTACGAAGCGGAAAAATATTCCTCTTTTCATGTCACAGTGTCTGCTATACTTTCCCTGTCAATCGCGTTGGACCTCTGACCCTGCTGCCATTTACTTTCATATCCCACTTTCTATTCGTGCCGTGATTCACACTGAGGGGATGGCTGAAGCCCACAGGACAAATTCAAGGGTTTTGTGTAGATTAGAGGAGCATGCTGGATGTCACTGGATAATCATAACTACCACGGGTTTACAGCCAATTATAATGGAAACGGCTTTCACATGCAGTGACCATCATCAAAATGGAGGAGACGTTATGCTGAGGAGAGGCAGAGCATTTTCGAGAAGTAGAAAAGTAGCGGAACATTGATAATAATGTAATCACGCTAAGTTGAATGTTGGATCAGCCTGATGTTGAACTCAGCTGTGGTCATCTGCTGCTGCAAACCCAGGTTTGTTGGGTAAGTAAAAAATAGAAAAAAGAAACCCAAACTTTGGCTGATCCATCCAAACTAGCCTATGTTTGAGGAACGATTATATAGAAGTGATTGTATATATGATGGTTAGATATATAATGTCTGACTGTTTAAAATTATTTTATTTTCTTATATCGTTAAGCTTGCGTACATACGTGGACAGAGGAGACAAACACACAGCAAATTGTATGTTTTGGGTTTTTTCTGTGTTTTACTCACTAAATGTTCACTCAAACTATTAACATAGACGATCCCTTAAACCAAATTTCATTCAGATTTTACCACACATCCAAAATATTTTTGCGGTACCGTGTAGATATTTTAGACGAAACGTTGTCATCTAGTGGTGGACAAGCCCAGAATAACTTCCTGTAAATACTTATCGAGGCATTTTCGCGACAGGTGGTGGGGTGAAAGATGGCACAGCCATATTTTTTATTAAATTCACTTAACAGAAACCTGTCATCACCATCTGCTCGAACAAATGTCGTCTCATTAACCGTCCTGTCAACATCGTCATCCTCTGTACATTGGAGAAACATATTTTCTGGGCTCAAATTATTCTACTGCACATCCTTGTCACATGGATGAATCATCTTCCATCCATGGTGAGAATATGGAATGAGCAGTGCAGGCCTGAATTGTCAACCCCTACAGTGAGGATGGCTCTCATTAAGCTGTGAGGAACATTTGACTGGTGTGGCACAACAAAATTTGAGTGATCACCATTATTATTATTTGATGAAACCATTCTATCGTGACTCAGCAGGTGGTTTCGTCCAGGTTGACGATACCCCATATACAGTATACAGCAGACAGAACGGTTGGACGGGAATGTAAATGAGGCAATCGTGCTGTGGTCGCCACAGTTACCACAACACCTAAGGCCCCAGTGTACTTCACAAGCAGAATTTTCGGGCACAAATGTGTCCTTCAATCAAGACACACTGATTCATGGTCTGTCAGCGTTCTCTCTTGACAGGCTAGTGTTGCCAGATCTCCTGAGAAAATATTTATGAGAACAAGCACAAAATAAGTGATTGACCGCCAAAAGATTTTTTTCCCTCTCTGTGGCCGGAGAATCCAATAGGTCAATTTAATTAATTTTTTCTCTCTTGTGTCATGTTTGAAATAACAGTGAAAAGGTTAATCATAACCAAACAGCCTTTTTTTTTCCTTTTCTTTGTGAATTGTGTACAGGTCCCTGAAATGATTGGGCTGATGCCCTGATCTGGAGAAGAATGCAAAAAATGTGTGTGGCATTGAGAGTCCCCAAGAGCACAGTGACCTCCATTAATCTGGAGTCTGGAATCAATCAAGGGGGATGGACCTTGGTCAGTTTTGCCTCTATTTGTAACCAAGAAAATGCAGTTGGCAAATAGTGAAATAGAGAAATGGGCTTGTGTTTTAATTGTCAAACTCAAAATCACAAACAGTATGATTTGCAAGTGCCACAAAAACTGTATGATCCGCTGCTGGAACAAGTTAAAATTGTTGGAATCCATTGGAGTCTAGCTTTATGAGAAGCTCACTTGGAATCCACAGATAGACAAAACAAGCAAAAGTTGTAAAAAAGTGAACGAACCAACCGATAAACTTGAGTGTTTGTCAGGGCGAGACTGCGGGCCTTTGCCCGTTCTCCGTGAGTTTCCCGTGGGTACTCCGGTTTCTTCTCACCTCAAAAGACATGCAACTTAGGTGAATTGGAGTGTATAAATTGACCATAGGTGTGAATACTGTAGGAGTGCTATTCACCTTTCTGTCTCTATCTGCCATCCCTGCCTTTGGGCTGAGTGACAGTTGGGATAGGTTCTAGCCTCACGGCGACCCTAACATGCATAAGCGGCATTGATAATCGATGGATGTCTACATGTCAGCGGCAGAGAGTCATCTTAAAACACGTTGAACAATTTTAATTAGAGTATGTCATAGTGAACACAGGAGGTGATTGCGACCTTCCTAAGCTGTAAATCACGAAAGGACAAATCTGCACAGTCAAGGTTTCCTGCAGGACACGGCCATATATTATTGTCTGTTTCCTCCTGGTTGCTGCTGGGCTGATCACTTGTGTGATTAACGGTGCCGAGTGCTGTTCTTGTACCCCTCCATCCATCTGGTGTCATTTCAGCCAGCGCCAGTCAGATATCAGCTTGAACCCTCTCTCTGCTGGCCATTTTTATGCTGCTGCATCACACAGCGGGACATGCGGAGTTACTGCTGATCTATGGCTGCAGCGTCATTATGACTGAGGCACCACAAGAAAGGAGGAGGAAATGAGATGGAGGAAGCAAAATATATTTCTTAAATTCAGCATTGCACCCAAGGTGAGGTGGTGCAGAGATAAAACCAACGCCGTAGTGACCCTCTCGTAGGATCTAACTTGGTCTATCTTTAAAGTTGGACCTGGAAAGTCATCAATAATGGCTTACTATACATACTTATTAGATAAAAATATATATATGACAGTTTTCTAGACATATCTCTGTTCAAACGCCCATCATAGTTAGACCACTGAGAGTCTCGTGTCATTGTCAACTTCAGCAAGGTTTCGATTATGTACACACTTTAAGAAGAAGCGTCGAAGTGTCGAAGCAACAGTATGAATCCTCTTATCTTATTCATAAATTCTCATTGTGCTATCAGTAAACATTTTGTTAAGATTATGCCTCAAACACTTGATAGCACCTGTATCCTTACAATAGAACATAGTGTACCTTATATGTGGTTAGATGATGTTGATTTCAGCATGCAACACTAATGAGTATGGCCTGAATTGGTAATTTGGCGATGGCTGACGTGAATATTGTTAGCTTGGAGGGTGATCTCTCTGAACAGTTTGTTTTCAATAAACCAATTTAATGACCCATAAGGTTGGAAGCTCTCTTTGTTTCTCGATTACTTAGCATAATTTGGCGTCTGTTGTGCTCTACCTACAGACACTAACAATGGGCTGATTATCACCATGCCATCAAAATACCGTTACCACCGTGCCCCTCTCTGCTTGGATCGTTTCATTTTCAAAATGATAACACCGGGCCTTTCAAATGAGATTGTTGCCACTTGACTCACGCTTTCCTCTTCCTCCCTGATGGAGCCGGCAGCCTCTAGCTCACGTCAGCTCCCCAGGGTGGTGGGGAGGCAGGTGTGTACAGCAAGCATTGGTGTGTAGATGATGTACACACCGGGTCAGTTAGTAATTAACTCATCTCTATCTTGCGGTTGCTCTCACTTTCTGTCTCTATCTCTCTGGCGCCCCTGGCAGCAGGTGGCACCCCGGCAACTGCGTAGTCCATCTATGTCCAGAAACAGACCTGGATACAGTGATGGACAACATTGTGCAATTCCGTGAGGTCATGGATGTCTGTTTAAGACTAATTTATGTCAAACTATATTTTAAAAACCAAATTCATTAGAAATTATTATTACAATTTCTTGCATTGACAGATAAACTGTTGTGTTTCCACATCTCGTGTTATTGGAATTATCTCTGCATTTCTTACGATTTCACATTCGTCTCATCATTGTGCAAATAAACTCCACGAAGCCGACTCCCACGAGAGGAGACCGATTACCAACAGCTCATATGTATCTGACTGCCTCTGTCGTCCTGTAGCGGTAATACATCTTAATATCATTTAATAAATGTATTCAGCAAGTATCTGGAGACTGCATTAGAATGAAATTGCTGCAATTTAACATGGTTAGACCTTCCCCGCTGCTTATCATCTGCATACTGAAGCTCAATACATTGATCATTATTATTTTAGATGAATGGTCTCAGACAATCAGGAACGTCTTCGCGATGGAGACGCACTTAAGTCTTGGAGTATATGAATGAATGAAGTACCGTAAGTGCTTTGGACCACATCATCAAACACCGTATGAAGGATCATCTTTTACAAGAATGGTATTCCATCCGTCCAGTAGAATTGCAGATACTGTTCACGTTGATATCTATAAAGGATTCAGCAAATAATACAGAGCAGTATTCAACCCAAGAGAGTCGGAAACACTACATGGTATAAGGTTTTCTAAAACCGTTATTCCTACATTCCTTGAGCTATACTCGATATAAAATTCCATCCCTCCTGCACACAAAGACGTTATGATACACCTATCTCAGAGAATAAAGAGAACAGTACTTATTGGCCAATATCAGTTTAAGGCTAAAAATCTGTGTATCTGTTCAGATTTGTTTCTTTATCCTAGATCTGATTGAATATCATGCGGCAGGATTTGTGAACAATCAACAGAAACAAGGCTACACACAGACAGACGCAAATGCGACATAATCCAGTATATTAAAGACCAAAAAAAGTAATTTATGCAAGATTAGAGAGCCTTGATGCACAAAAGGCTCCCAATGTCAGTTGGGACTTGGCTGAGATTTGTTTTCTTTGAAAAATTGATTGAAAGTATGAAAATTGTGTCTACAAATCTTATCACGACAGTACAATGAGTAAGTAAGAAGAATAAGCAAGAATAAATTGGTGTAATGATGCGATCATAACAAACTTAGTGTTTGACTCAGTCTGACAATTTGCCTAAATTATTCATTTTGAAGACCAACATGCCCATGGGCGCAAAAATGGGTGCAAGTCTATTTGCTATGTACACGACGAGGGCGCTGGGCATGACGATAACAACGATGCTTGCTCTTAGACTCTGCACCGCCGTCCGCCGGACGTACGATATGGCTCTCAATGTTCGGAGATCAAAAACTAATGAGATCCAAACTCTACTGTCAGATCCATTAACTACTATTAAGACAGATAAGTGGTTCAAAATTGGAAGTCAATTAAAGAATCGTAATCTGTAAGCCTAATGAGAACATTAGGGGATAGCATACAGATTTCAAACCTAACGCAATAAATGTCACATTAAAGTACTAGGCACATAAAAGTATAACTGTAAAGGAAAAGATGATGTAATCCAGACTTCGCAGGCAGCAAACGAAAAAAAAAGCTGTTCCACTGCAGCACTGCACTACAATTATCTCACTAACTCCATAAAGAATTAAATACACTAGACCACAATACAGAATACTGGCCGATTAATTCATCTCTTTACTCAAGCATGCAAAAAAAAAATAAGATGACAGATGCTCAACAGACGATATTAAAAACAAATGGCAAAAAGAAGTGGAGACTGATGAACACGCCGATCAGTGGGTAAACATGAAAGCTAAAACGGTTTGAAATTCTACAGTGAGTTTAGTTGGTAAACTTTAACAGGGTTCTTTATTACTCCTAAACCAAAAATACAAATGCAAAGATAGACATCCATTGAACACACACGTTGGTGTCATAAGGTCAAACCAGAGGCAAACCGCCACCATATATCCTGGATGTGATTCGGACGAGTACATGAAACTCCGCACAAAAATATTAAATCCACGACTCCCTATGAATGTGTTACGCAGCTTAGGAGAAGAACAAACAGGCAACATTAAATTTTTCTTTAAAATATTAATGGCTGTGGTTAAAACGCCGTCACTCGCCCTCAAGGTTTTGGAAACTGGCAATTACATTGAGCGTCTAATTAAAGAAAATTGGAAAAATGGATACTGTGTGTAAACAAACATAAACCTATGTAGAAACATTGCTGGTCAATATATATTGGAGCTCTACTGACGACCTACATACAATAACAGTATTCTAATACACTAGTTATCATGATGGAATGATATTTGATTAGTTTTTACTGTTTAAATCTCCTCTCTCTCTTTTCTTTTTTGTGCATTTTTCTTCTCGGTTGTACTATCTTAATAATTTTATACTGTCTCTATTATACTATCGTATAATTTTCAATGCTCACTGCGTAAGAAAAAAAAAAGTAATTGAGCTTTGTTCATCAAACTCATTAATGAGAGTCTGTGTTGGGAATTTGTTCTGAAACAAAAAATTAAACCTACTCAATCCAATTTTAATAATGAAAATAAATAGTCCTTATTAGACGTAATTGCTTGTGGGCTGTGAAGGATGAAAGTGTTTTACTGCAACGACCTTTAATTGAAGGTTATGGTTTATGACCCATCTGTTATCTATTCAAAAACAACCCGCTGCTAAAGTTCATTCAGTTAATTAATCATGATTTGTGTTTCTTGAAAGGAAAATGATTTGCTCGAGGGATTTTTACTGCAGTGACGATTTGCACGCCAATATGGCTTCTGAGTGATAAAGTGACAAATAAGAGTGAGTGACCAGTCACAGGCTGAAAACCGTGAGTGTTAATGGGAAATCTGTCAACTGTAGGGTGTCTCCTGTGTGAAAAATAATTACCCCAACAATTTGGCCTTTTCACACTGTTGAGTGTGAAAAGATTTACCAACCAATCATACAGCCTCAACTTGCATAATACAATAATAATGCATTGACGTCAGGTGGAAAAGGTCCAAATGAACATTTCACATGTGTGTCCTATGATGGACTATCAACAATTTCAGTTCCCAATCCAGATATTGATGCAGATCTGCTGCGTTAAAATAGATGCTGAGTCAGCGGTCACATGAATGCCATCACTGTACATATCTAGAAACACTGTGCTGAATTAGTTTGTCATTAGTTATGGATAAAGATCCGGAAGAAGATTATGTCCATAATCACACTGTACAGTGAATCTAAATGATACATATTTTTACAAATCTGATTTCAAGGTAATGATTGTAAAAGTCTGGACTGGATGGAAATGGTTAGACCGTTGGGCCTTGGTGGAGGCATGTCCCTAGTAACGACAGCCATTAGATAAATGTATTCAGTCAGGAGGTACTCAAACGGCCCAGTATTTGAGTAAATATATTTACTTTCTGCCCTTGCAAAGAATGCTGGAATCTCTGGAATCTCTCTCTGCCTTCAGCTGTATTGATTAGTGGTGACTGTTGCTCAGTGACTTCCTGCCTGCAGTGCCTGATGGGATATTGGCCACTGAGGGTGCTATAGGCACACACACACACACACACACACACACACACACACACACAGACACACACACATTCTGAAAGAAGCTAATAAAAATGTTTATGAAACAATTCTCCATAGAACTGAGCACAATTCATCTTCCTCTGCCTCCATCTGCCACACTCACACAAACACACACATACATACACACACATCATCCCAGTCTATTAACCGGGACTCAGTGTGTATGCGTGCGTCTGTGTGTGTGTGCGTATTACAACACGAAGGTGTAGCACTCAATGAGCGAGACAGGAAGAACTAAACAAATAATTCAACTTCTACAAAATATATATCTTGTGGACTCTGTTCTACGTGTGTGTGTACCAAACAACACACAAGCAATGAGTCATTTTTGCTGCATAGGGTGTACAGCAGATTGTATTGTGCTGTAGCTGCTAGAACTCTGACTTCAATAAATAAATAAGCCCAAAATCTGCAGCACACAGGAGCCCAAATCCATCCTGAATCACCGAAGAATCAATCAGTCAGCCGAACTGTTGGGGCGTTGATTTGTCTGTTAGCTCGGTGATGTGTCCTCAGTTCCAGCTGCAGGCTGGATGGATGGAGAGACGGTGCAGTAAAGCTTGCTGGGAGGGCTCACAATTTGTAATGATAGGCTGTGACACTCTTATCTGTCGTTGATATTATGGGTGTTAATGTGTTAATTGATTGATCATTTGATCGGCTGCTCTGGCTCATCAGTCACTTTGTTTTTGTTTGTTGTTTTGCTCAATTGGTCATCTCTGAGGATCGTTCATTGATGAGGTCATTGATTAGGCCATTAGGTGATCAGAAATTAGCATGTGTGCTGCTCTCCAGAGGTTCTCTTGGAATCAAGGAAGAATCCTTTATTCTCACAGTGTGTTTACCGTGTTTGATTTGTTTTATACATGAAACTAGTCAAACACAGGAAGGACCACAAGACCGCAGGAAGTAGAGACACTGGGCGAGCCTCAGTACCAGCACAAAGAGATTCATTCACTTTCACCAGAAACACTTGATTATTATTAGAAACTTTATTACAGGAACAGATTGCTGACAGCAGCATTTTGTCATGATAAAAGGAAGTACTAGAAGGACTATTTAGAATAGGCTCCTGTTTAGGATCCCATACTCCAGCCCAGTCGGTAGCACCATTGCAGAACTTGGCCATGCAGTTCAAGTTGTGTTGCCTTTGCCAAGGGAAACAACAAAGAAGCAGGCACCTATCTGACTACTTGTCATTATAGCACAGAAACACTTTTGACATCTTCCAAAAACCTCAAAACAAATAGAAATGTATCGGGTTTGTGGAAGCAGATGTTCCCACTACAAGCAGCAGCTCCACTCTCAGTGACTGCAGGCACAGACACACCTTGACGTGAAACGATAGAGAAGGCTTCTCTTATCAGCCTCATCAGAGTTAGATGAGCAAGAATATCGTTGAGAGAATAATTACGGAAAATTAAGCTAATGTTGTCGATTGGAACGCTAACAACACAGAGGCGCTGCATCCAGCTGTCAGCATCAATTTTCCTGGAGGGAAGTTAGGCAGAGAAACATTTTGTGTCTTCATTCATTGGAAGCTGATTGAACAGATTAAGGGCAGGGATTGCGGTGTCTGTTTTAACTGTGTCAAAGCTGTGACAGGAAACACTTTTGGCTACAAAAGTGGACGTAGACATGGATCCTTAATGCCGACTTTCATAAGCACCAGCCTGGAGAAAATGGCCCAATGTGGCCTCGATGCTATTTTAAATACAAAATATTAGATTATATTTTGTATTTAAAATAAAATACAAAATATTTAAAATAAATACAATTCCCAGAAGTACAGCCCATCCCTGGCTATGAGTGATCCCCTCTGGCACCCTCGACTCTGATGACATCATGTTTTTAAAAGCTGCTCGCTCTCTCTCTCTCTCTCTCTCTCTCATCACATTTAATGAATGGAATACTTAGTTTGCAGCATAGAGAGCATTTCTATCTGAAACAAGCAGAACGTTGTCAGCTCGATTCAACATTTGTTTCACCCACTCGTCACTTGTATTAATCAATCTGAAATCTTTCATATTAAAGCTTCACGTTTCCATTGAAACAGTTTCATATCGAGGAAGAATAGAAAGAAAACAATCACATTTCCTGATGCGTCTCAGCGCTGCGGTTCAAAAAGACAACTTTGAAGAAGCCGTCGGATCACAGTGGGACACCATCTGTGCCACCTGTGTTTGCGTGGCCTGATCTAGATTGTCACCGTTTTTGTTTACAATGCCGAGCTACATTTTTAACTTGTTGCGCATCGTCTTCCCCTATGGAAAATCAGACGCATAGAAGATCAATCAGTGGGGATGCATCCCAGAAACGTTGTCAAAGCACAGTGGAATTTTATTTATTCATCTTGTTTTACACATAACACTTCACTGTCTCCTGCAAGATGAATGTGGCAGATTAATGCGTTGTGAGCTCTATTAATGAAATATACATAGTGGATTGAGTGTTTTTTCAATACATCAGTATAACTTCGTGTAGGCTTCAGAATCCAACATTCACAGCACAGTTTCAGAGCGCAGCGGTGTCGCTGACGCTTTCTATGAGAAAGGCCCTTTACGCTTCAACTGTCACACTGCCCCCTGGTGGATGAGATGTGAGGCATCTGTATGTGCAAGCATGTCTCTGTAATACTGATGAACAAAGTACACAAGGGAGACAGTTAACACATCCTGATGATGAGCTCAGACAGGTAAAAAAAGAAGACATCAGAGTGACCCACGTGTCGACAGTTTCCTTGTTGAAACAGGAAATATGTTTGAAAGATTAATGTGTGTGTGCATTTTTTTTGCAACGTGCAGGCAGAAACTAACTGCTAACATACCGTATGTGTCCTTTCTATTATGTATGCAAATCTAATGTTCATTTACTACAGTTAACCATACAATTCATTTAAGTTAGTTTTACAGGAATAAATTGGAATTCAGATGTGAGTGCAGAATGAGTCAGGAAAAATATAAAATGCACATGTTAAATGTAGACGTATAGAAGAATTTTGCACAGTTAATTCTTGTACAAACTTCTAATGTTGGTAGAAAGTAGACAATTTGGAGGAGTGGAGTGCTCTCTTTCTTTTCTTTGTCTAGGGAAAAGCAACAACACTTACTCATCGTGGGCAATCTCTCTCTCTCTCTCTCTCTCTCTTTCTCTCTCTCCCTCTCCCACTCTCCCCCTCTCTCTCGCCCTCCTGGCTGCCCCAGCAGTCTTTTGATTGATGGGTGTAATGGGCTGTCTAT